>NW_023610890.1:0-158292 GCF_013339725.1 Rhipicephalus microplus | reverse complement strand
GTCCATTTAACCGTTGTGTCGTGCGTCATTTGTGCGTGAGAAACGTGGGTCGCGTTTCGATCTGCTTGCCATTCTGCCTGACCTTCGTATTTATTGCTATTGCGTTCATTGCTTCGCCTTTGCGGCAAAGCTGTGTTTTTTTTATATACCTATCTATCTGGAAACATCCGCACGCCTGTTTACCCCATTCCGTTACTTTTTCGATTGCTTCTACTATTGCGCTGTGAAACACTAAATCCCACAGGCAATCTGCTTTTCAGAAGCTCATGCGCGCTGATAGAACACGGGCGAACACATGCCTGCGATTAAAACGCACGTAATATGCTAAGGGGAGGAGAGGAGGAAGGGAAGAATGAAGGCAGGGAGGTCAACCAGACGCACGTCCGGTTTGCTACCCTGCACTGGGGAAGGGGTGAGGGGTTCAAAGGATAAGAAGAGAAGAGAAGTGAAGGGCAACGTGTGTGTAGACGTGACCTTGTCCATTGCACGCTTATAACGGTCGCGTAGTCCGGACGTCTTTGAAAAATAGCAATGCCCGCGTCGCTTTGCTGGCCAGCGACCGTAGAGCCATGAGCCAAGTATCTTCTCTTCGGAAAAAAGGTCTACTGTCTAGTGTCTCTAACGTTCGCGTAGCAAGTTTTGCGTTCGCCTCGCAAAACGTTCACATGAACACAGTAGATGTTTATTGTCTCGTCAGTGTCGCACGATTCACATCGGGAGCTATCCGCCTTCCTATGCGAAAGGAGTTAGGAGTAAAAGCTACTCCTAACCACAGGCGGCACAGTAAGTTGCATCCTGGCGGGAGAGTCCGATAGAACTTTAAGCTTTCTCGATGGGTCCAATTTGTGTAGGCGGGCGGTTCCTGACACTGAAGTCACTCAGCCAAGTTTCCGACATGGTGTTAGCGAACGGAGTGAAGGCCCCTTGCAGCGTCGGTTCTCGACAATGGAATTGGGGTTGTCTGGGCGTCCGCGTGGGCGGATCGGGCAGCATTATCAGCAAGGTCATTACCGACAATACCACAATGTCTCGGTAACCACTGGACACCAAGTCATGTCCTTTCGACAAAACTTCGTAAATCACTTCTCTGATTTCATTCACTAGTTGTTGATGCCTCCCTCTGTCGTAAGCTGATTGCAAGTTCTGAAGGGATGCCTTGGAGTCGCAGAACACAGCCCATTTTTGAGGTCGGGCTTCCACGATATAAAGTATAGCAGCACGTAAGGTAGCAAGCTCTGCTGCTGTGTATGTTGTCCTATGCGACAGTTTGAGGTTTATAGTGACCTGGTACGCCGGAATAACAACAGCACCTGTGGAGCTGTCAGCCGAGACCGATCCATCAGTGTAAATGTGGGTCCTCTGGCCGTATTTTCGTTGAGTAGCGACAATGTCCACCTGTCGTAGACCACTGTTGAATGATGGCTCTTGTTCGTTATTCCCGGAATAGTGAGGCACACCTGTGGTTGTTGTAGGCACCACGGGGGTGACGCTGGTCTTGTTGCTGGAGTGAAGCCAAAAGGAAGTCATTCTCTATGGGCAGAAATAATCTTTGAAAACATCGCATGTGGTCTTTGAAGTGGCAACACTGCAACATGGTGACCAGGAACTTGGCAGAGGTGTCTTATGTGGGCTCTCAAATTGTCAGTGGTGATGTATGTTCGAATCGAATGCTCTTCTTGCGATCATAATTGCCCCGTAGGTTGAGGTGCATCGCGGCAATCCTAAGCACGCGCGTAGTGCTTGTCCTTGCAGACTTCGAGAGTGCGGATGTTCGTCTCGTACGTACTTGCCAGTAACGGCAGGCTGTAGCGCAAAAATTCCAGAAACAGTGCCCTGTATAGCTGCATCATTGACCTTATCGATGCGCCCAAGATTTTCCGCAGAGGAACCGCATTATATGGACGATGGAAGTTAGCCTTCTCTTCAGGTAATTGCAGTGGGCTCTCCACGAAAGGTCCCTGTCAATAACCGCAGCCAGGAAGCGAGGGTGTTCTTTCTGGTATGGAATATTTTGTCCATTGATGGTAACGGGGTATTGTGTCATGGCTCTGCGAGGTAAACGCAACCAATGCACATTTCTCCGTTGATACGGAAAGACCTTGCTTGCGGAGATATTGAGCATGTCAAGGTGGCAGCCTGCTGGACTCTTGCACGTACTTGTAGACGAGTTACAGCCGAAGTCCATAGACAAATATCGTCAGCATATATGGATATGAGGATGGTACTTGGCAAAATTTACGAATTCCTACCATCACGAGGTAAATAAAGTGGGACTTAATACGGCGCCCTGAGGGATGCCACGGGAGGTATAGTAATGGTGGTAGGTCATCTGAGGTTTGTACAAAAATGACCTTCTCGTCAAATAATCCTGGATCCATTGGACATCCGGACCACCGATTCCAACAGCGTCCAACGAGTCTAGGATGGCTTTATGTGTTACGTATTCATAAGCCCCTTTGACGTCGTGGAAGAGTGCCAGTGGTATGCGCTTGAGGCTCTTCTGTTGCTGGATAAATGTTGTGAGATCAATCAGTTGTCAAGAGATGACCTACCTCGCCGAAAACCCCGTCATGCAGTTTGGCTATATGTTGTAGCGCTCAAGGTACCATTCTAGACGTGTAAGTATCATCCTTTCCATGACTTTTCCTACGCAACTTGCGAGGGCAACAGGGCAAAATGACGTCAAATCAAATGGTGACTTTCCTGCTTTGAGTAGTGGCACTAGTCGACTTATCTTCCAATCCTGGGGAACATTGCCCGCCAGCCATGAGTGGTTGTAATAGCTTAACAACTGTCCCCTTGCCTCCTGTTGAAGGTTGGCTAGAGCGGCGTAGGTGATGCCATCGGGTCCTGGTGAAGATGATCGTCGGGAAGCCGTCAAAGATGCGTCAAGTTCTTCTATAGTGAAAAGATTGTCCATTTCGTAGATGCGGGGTTCAGGGATAACACTCCTAATGGTGCCAGCGTACAAGGCGGACACACCAGCGATTCGCGTACAAAACTGATTTGCCACTTCAAGTTGTGTGTGGCCTGAATGTAGGGCTAAAGCCATGAAAGGATGTCTTTGTTGGGGAGTCGAGCGCAGGCCACGAATAGTGCTCCAGATGCGTGACAACGGCTTTCGGGGATCCAATGATTCGCAGAATGATTTCCAGCGTTCCTGTTCAAGTTTGTCTAAACGACGTTGGACTTTTTTCTGTACGCGTTGTGCCAGCCTCAAGTCGCATACTGCTTTCGTCCGCCTGTATCTCCTTTCCGCCCTTCGGCGAAGCGCGCACAGTTTTTCCAGTTCAACGTCGAAATCTGAACGCTTGCCAGTGAACGGGAGGAGACAGGAAGCTTCCCTCATTGCCTCTTTGATGACATCCTCCAAGTTCTGGTCAGGGTCTTCACGGCATGTATTTTCCATGAGTCGCTGAAATTTGGACCAATCAATTCTTCGTATTGTGGTCTTAGGAAAGGAGTTAGTAAGACCCCTTATTCGCATATAAGTTGGAATGTGGTCACTCCCATGCGTTTCGATGTCTGAAAACCAGTGCACTTGCGACCGGAAGTTTCTGGATACCAGAGTCATATCGAGGCAACTGCTGTACGTAAGGCCCCGCAGATATGTAGGACTGCCATCATTTAAGAAACATAGGTCATGCTTGGAAGCGAATGACACGAGGTTTCTTCCTTTAGCATTGATCGTCGAACTACCCCAGATTAAGTGATGTGCGTTGAAGTCCCCAGTTATAACCCACGGGTCCGTAGTTGTTGTCAGTATGTCTCGTAGTCGGTCTTGTTCAAATCGTCCGGATGGTGATATGTAGACACCAACGAGTGTGAATGACACTTTTTCCTTTTTAACACGTAAGCAGACATATTGTCATCATGCCGTTGAACTGCATGATGCACATATGTGAAATGTGTGCGAATGTAAACAACCACCTTGCTGCGTTCCTCGCACGTTGAAGAAACGAAAGATTCATGCCCTGATAGTTTAGGAGGTTGTTGCACGTTTGGTTCACATATAACTATCATAGGAATACGATTCATGAATATATACTGACGGAACGAAGAGATGCGGGATTTCAGGCCTCTCGCGTTCCACTGCATTATCGACGCTGCTCGGACCTCGTTGCGGAAGGAGAAAATTGGTCGAGCCATGGTTGCTACTGGAGACTTGCAAATACTGGACTTAGAGCATCCAGTACTTGTAGTGCACTCTGAGCGAGTGCAGACTTCAGGCTGCTGCACAGCTTTCGCATGGCATCCAGGAGTGTTCGGAACATTCTGATGACTTCTGTGTCCTCCTCAGGCAGCTTGTCAGCGGCTGGCTGGAGTGATGTGAGTGTCAATGTACGCTTGGGATTTGCAGGTGGCTGTGATTTCGGCAATGAAGGCCAAACTGATTCATCTGCAACAGTGCTGCTCGTTGGTTTGTTGACCGCGCTGGCCACCTTCAGTCTGGGAGGCAAGGGCGGTGGAGGAGAAGGGTGGTGGAGTGGTGCTTTCGATGCAGCGTCTGCGGCATTCTTTGATGAACTGCGGCGACGATGACGCCTCTTTCGGACGGTCCTGGCAGCCTCTCGATACGACGAATTGTCTCTGACCATTTGTTTCAATACCGCTATTTCTCTTTGGATTTCGGGGCATTCTTTTGACGAAGCTGCATGTGACCCATGACAATTCGAGCATTTCAGGGTAGTTGCTTCGCAGTCATCTGCAGAATGGGCTTCCGCGCAACGAGGACACACCGTCCTATTTTCGCATACGCTTCTCACGTGGCCCATCTTCATGCACTTTGAACACTGTAAGGGCTTCGGTGTGAAAGGTCGCACTGAATGCCGAAAATGGCCCACCTTTACGTGTGAAAGAAGAGAGTCGCCCTTGAACATGATCTTCAAGCAGCGTGAGTTTCCCAAACGGACAACTTTTGCGATGACGCTGGCTTCATTTGCCAGTTTGACCAGAACATCGAAGTCGGAGCTGGGAATGGCAGTATCCACATCGTAGATGACTCCAGTGACGACGTTAGAGCTCACAGGAATGTAGGAGTGAACTTTCATTCCCCCCAACTCGTTGACGTTGCACAGTACATTAAGTGCCGCAGCATGCCAAACGTCGATGGCCAATACGTTCTTACGCGTGTTCACTCTGATGTCTGTGATCTCGTTTGGCACGAGTCCTTCCAGCATCACCGAAACAGATTGCCTGTTGAGGCGCTTCATGTTACCGTCCGGTACCTCAGGGACAAAAAGGATAGTGTTTGTGACGGGTCTCCTTGGCACTTTTTCGTTCAACGTACTCGATGACGAAGATGTTCTGACGTTCCCCCTCTTTGCTCTACGGCTCAGCACCAGCTTAAAATCGTCGTCGTCAGAAGGCTCTTCGCTGCTCATTGAGTAAACAAGAGTGCCCTCGCTGTCGTAGTCGCTGTAGAGTCCCATACGCTTCCTGGATGCGGCCACCGCCGACGCCGCCGTAACTGGCAGACGTCCGTGGGGGTCCACGTCCATCACCGACGGACACGGGTGTGATATTTGCGAAGTTCACTTAAAACTAGGTGAAAAAAGAGAGCACCTATTGAAACTGCGATCTGCTAAGCAATTACTTCGTGGTTGTTTTCCACGTAATATGTTAAAGTTGCTTATGGGCTGTAGGAGTGTACAAAAAAAATTGGCAGCATATCCACGGAGTGAATGATGGAGAGTGGGGCGAAGCATTCGTCCGTCCATTCGTTCTTGCTTCCTTTCGTCTGTGCGACCGTCCATGCGTCCATCTGCCCGTCCGTGCGTGCGTCCGTTCCTGCGTTCGTCCATGCATCCGCCCCTGCGTCCGTTCATGCGTCCATTCATGCGTCTGTCTGTGTGTCCGTTCGTCCATCTATTCAACACTCCAAGTACCATCATCTCGCATCTTTTCATCATATATTCCCCATATAGAAACACCACCATCCAGCGGACATTCCAAGGACTAAACGAGAGGTGGCACACGCACACTTTCTAACAGCTTGCGCTTCGGGTCTACTTCCCACCTTTAACCACCTCGAGTTCATGGTACATACTAGTTCACTGTATTCATGGCACTGTGGCCAAACACTCGCTAAACTTTTCTAAAACCAAGGAGGTTACGCACAGTGAGTATAACGTAGCAGCCTTTTCCTGGCAGATAGAGCTCAATGTATATGCCAATGGCTGCAGGGGAAATGAGAGACAGGAGAATTCGGCTTTTACTTTCTTACGGCTTGCACTTCGTACCTACTTCCCACCTTTAACTACCTTGAGTTCATTCATGGAATATACTAGTTCATTGTTCTCATGGCACTGCGGCTCAACGCTCGCTAAACCTTTCTAAAACTAAGGTGGTTACACCCAGCGGGTATAATGTGGCAACCCTTTCCCTTCAGATAGAGCTCATGTACATGCAATGGCTGCTAATGGGAATCGCAGCGTGCACGTTAACTAAAAGCCGAATGCTCCTGTCTCTCATACCCCATTATCAGCTATTGGCATGTACATTGAGCACTATTTTTTGTTGTTCAACAACGCACAGAAGGAATCTCTCACCGGCACCAACCATCTTGAGGTCAAAATGTTTGCAGTTCAAAGCGTAAGACTGGTTACATACTACGCGGGACGAATGGGTGCCGCTATAAGGAGCTTCGCCCCTAAAATTCCGCAGCCGGTTGGCATCGCGAGGCATATCTTTCGGCATTTTCCAAGCTCACCAAGCTTTCTCTAAAATTAAATGACTGTACCCAGTGCGAATGTTGAAAGTTTAACCTCAGGATAATTGCGAAAACAAAATAGAAAAAAACAAGAGTGAAATAATCCTAAGGCAGATAAAGTGAAGGTATTTTGTCTTACTGTAAAGCACGAAGTGACGCGCTTTTCGTGAATGAATGTGGAATGCAATTTATGGACGGGTAAGTAGATAAAATATTGATTCATGAAAGAATCATTTGAGAGAAAAGGGTGGAAGTGGGTGCAAGACGATGATGGGTCTTCTGGCCACCCTATCCTAAGTGTCTGGTTGCATCAAAATTTTGTACCATCTCATCAACAATTACTATTCTTATTATAATACAGGTATCGTCACTGTCTTGTTTACCCGTGTTTGCGGCGACTATAGCTATACATGATAGACAGGCGAAGTGTCGATGCACCCGGAACATCAAGTGGATCGTAGGGCTGACCGTGCGCGCCAACTACAGAAACGTCTCTCAAATCGTTCCGATGTCACGTACACAGACGCCTCGCGACAGCCACATCGAGCAACAATGGTGACTCTCGCCCTGGCCCCACAACGTGGGTGGAGCATGGCATGAAGTGCAATTCACTCCACCGATACAACAGTTGCCGAAGAGGTTGCCATTGCTTTGGCAATGACCGACCGAATGAATGACCAAGGTGATCGTAAGCGATTCCCAACTCACCATCTGAAATTTTCACGCGGGCCGTATCTCTACACAGGCATACTCAATCATAAAGCATCACACCCCGCCTGCCTCACTTCCTTTTCTTATCTGGGCATCAGCTCATGAATCTCTTAGTGGAAATGCGCAGGCACACACTCTCGCCCGAGATCTCAACTGCCGGGCGAAGTTCCTTACGCCTTCTCATTCTTCGCCCTCCCAGAGCTGCGAAGAACTAACTCCTTTGGTCACATACATAGACATTCTACAGCACTACAGACTAGGCCGTCTCAGCTATCATCCAGCTCATAAAGACCTCCCTTGACGTGATGCAGTCCTGTGGCGAGAGCTTGAGACAGGTGTCTTTCCCAACAACTGGCTTTATAGCAAAGTATACCTACACCTCGTGACACCACACTCTAAATACTGCTCACAATCGGCCGGCCGCATACATATGGCATAGACGGGCCCACAGTACGCGGACGCTTCTCACACAAAAGATACATGGGAGTCCCTTCTGCCTATCACTGACTCGGCACAACAACGCCGGGTAATCTCACGCGCATTGAAGGCCACGGTGTCCCAAGGGATCCCCGCTGACCTCCTCTAAGCAGCGTAACCGACCTATCGGCCGGTCCCCTCTTTTCGGAGTGATAAAGTTTTGATCATCATCATCATCGATCACCTATCCAAGACAACTTTTATGCAATGAGAACTTGTTTAATAAACGGATCATCATGCTGTACCGCACTTCGAATTTAGCACTCTTCACCATTTTTTTAATAATTATCAAGTAACACCATGCGTAGCTGGCTCGGTGTTGCGTGAGGACCGACTTGTGTCACTACAGCTGCTCGAATACTTTTTGTGTTAACACTGGCTATGTATATCTAGATTGATGAATTTCAGGCATTTCTTGCTGGCGAGAGGGAACACTGCAAGCTCGTTTTTGTTACAAACAGCACGAGTGTAAATATGCGAAGTTCTCTACCAACGCAACCATTTTGAAAGCTATGTGTATTCAATATAGTGAACGTCAACATCATTAAGCTTGAACAAACACGTATAAAATGTGCATGAAAAAGATACAGAAACGTAACTTCCCTGGACGTTGTCAACTTTCTCGTAAATAAACAGTAATCAACGATTTAAATGGCCACGCCAAGTTAACGAGTGTGCAACTATGAAAGCGTTTAGGCTTTAATGTCGCTTTTCCCGGCGCCTGTCTTTTTTAAGGAAGCGGGAGTGGGTAATTCTGTTATTAAAGGTTAATATGGCGGATGAGTAGAGCTCTTTCGGATCACAGAGTGATAGCTCCAATATTTTCTTTTACGTTGCGTCACCAGTGCTCAAGCCTACGCTTTCAATTAGACGCAGTGATAGAAACTTTCGCAAGTAAACGCGAAGAAGTGGCGCTTCGGCAGGGCACCGCTAACTTATGTTACAGCGGTCCGGATCCATTACCTATTGTGCATTTGTTCAGGTAGTGCAAACCACCCTTACACACATGCACATGTAAAAACTGTCTTTACTTATAAGACTGAGAACTACAAGTGTGGCAGCATGTCACTAGCAAAAGCAGAGAGACGTTAGAAATATTTTACGAGGTTTCCTGCGCAAAAACAAAATCAACAATAAATAAATAAGAACTGGTAACTTTGTTAGCTTCAGGTGCCTCACTGTCAAACAGGATAACCGGCTGCCGAGACAATGTTCCCGCTGATCGATTACCCTCAAACGTACGATTAGTGATTCCGGTGTTGCAGCAAAGCGTCCAAGCCTGGTGCCGCTACATAGAACGTTAGAAGTTGTAAAAAAAGAGTGTTCGAGTAGAACGATAAGGAATTTTTTATCTTTCAATATATTTTAACCTTTTTTTATCGCTGCACAAATCAGAGTCAGCTAGATTGTCGTCAGAAGTTTTGCCTTTGTATCTATGAGACGTTTGAGATAGCTCTTTACCAAGAATGATGGATTGCGGGCACGCGAAAAAAAAACTCTGTTCTTACTTTCATGTATATTTATGGCTTCTAGTCTAGCTCATGAAGACTGCCTTGAGCTTTCCGATTCATGATTTAGTTTTATATGGTCTTCATGGCTTTTTGTGTGTGTAGTCAACGACATGTAGCCTTCGCAGGCACTACATTTTCTGTCATGATTTCTTTACTGAGGAGTACAAGCACGCAGATAAACGAGCCTTGAAACTGAAATTTCTAATGTGGTGTGTGGGTAGGGCAAGTGACATGCACTATTTATTCATTCTACTTCGAAAAACTATTTTTTTTTTCATTTTTTGTGCAGACGTTCTTTCTACTTAACTGGTATTATTACACTGCGTAGAAATGACTGATACGCGTCACCTTTAAATGCAGAAATACACCCCGATTTTTATTTAATGACCTACTTCCTCAATGATCATTCAAGTGATCATTGTCTCGGATAAGCTGAAGGTACCTAAACGAGCCGATAAACATCATAGACTTTTTAGCATTCATATTAGAACTGGTATGTATTGTTTTCATACAGAATTTCTACAAAGAAAAATATATGAAATGCTCCACCTACCTGCCCATGAAAGATGCCGAAGTTTTGCGCTAGTGTTGTCTCTTTGACTACGATGGAATACACAAAAATGTGAAAATATTGATTTTTATGTACAATATCTACACCTTATACGTAGACATCACGTATAAGACATCACGCTGGAGCAATGTATGTATTCATTCCTCAGTGTATAAATGAACTTCTCATCTGCCCCGCCGCGGTAGTGTAATGGCTATGGTACTCAGCTGCTGACCCCAAGGTCGCGGGATCAAATCCCGGCTGCGGTAGTTGTATTTTCGATGGAGACGTAAATACTGTAGGCTCTTGTGCTCAGATTCGAGTAGGCGTCGAAGAACCCAGGGAGGTTGAATTTTCCGGAGCGCTCCACTACGACGTCTCTCATAATCATATGGTGGTTTTGGGACATTAAACCCTACATATCAATCAACCAATCACCTTCTCATCTGGGCCCTGAAATTAACGCTTCAATATGCGTAACCATGCTAAATTCATGAATGACAGTTCTTTGTCTTGCATAATATGATCAATGAGCCATCTCACGTGTAATAATCTACTGACACTTTATAAGTGGAATTGGCTGCTGACACAATATACGAACGTACAAATGCAGAAATAAGGGAGCAATCAGAGTGATTGCTGACGTAGTTTTCACATTAGTTGCAACCACATAGACACACGAGCACCGTTCACAATAGCAGCGCATGCGTGCTTTCACTTCATGTAGTTTTTCTTTCAAAGCTTCGTAGGGTATTTGAGCGTAAAGCAATAAGTGGGCTGTAGATGCCACACGGGCACGGTAATATTGAAGCTTGGTATTTGAGATTACAACTCTGTGTTGCACACAGATTCACACGGGAGTTGTGCAGTAGCTTCGTGACTCAAGCTGCCAACGATGACTACAGTGCTGGAGTTTGCGTGTCAAGTTTATGCGGCTGTTCAATATAAATTTTACTCCATGCTGCCCTTTACCGCCACGCTGCGCTTTTTTTATATATATACTAAACAGCGTTTGCCATCTTTGTAAGCACGCGAGGCAAATACAGCATTTCTTTTCCTGTTTTACTTTCCTCTGCTGAGCCCCTACGTGTGACGACGTTTTTCAGTTGGCCACTTTGTTCATTCAATCACACTTCCGCAAAGACTACAACCATGTTTTGTCTTCAAAGCAGTGTTTCTTATAGCGTTTTCCCCGAGTTTTCTCGGAAAGGAGCCTTCATGAGATTAGTATGATCCGCCGAGGCGCCTACAAGTAATGGCAATTTTCGCGACATCTTTCCGTCATTTGGCACACGGATTTCCTTGAGCTTCTTAAGTTTCGAAACGCAGAAAAAGAAAACGTATAAAATATTGGGGCTTTTCCGGCTTCAGAAAACATTCTCGAAGAATCAGTGCTTACCAGTCTCCTGTAGTATTTGAAATCATCTGCACTATGAATATGGTCAAATTGACATTGTTCACGTTGAACCACAGCTGATTCGATGAATTCCGGGCCGCAATGTTCCCGTATTCTCATTCAAAGTGCGGAAGGTGTAAAAAACACTCTTTCGTTCCAGGGAGTCTCACTCACAAGCTTCATTGTTCGTTGTGGCCTTGGCCGGGCTGTCTTCTTTCGAAAGCACTTGAGGCAAACGATACCTGCAGGCAGAGGTGCACGACAATCGAGAAAGCGATTTATTGATATTAAGTCTAGAGGCACGAGGCATCCTGGTGACTTTATGATGAATACGAAAACCCTCTTCAGTGATATGTCCAAGTTACGTCAACCGAGGCACTCGAATCTACGTGCAAATAAAGAAATATTTGAAAACAAGCAGGTTTAGGTTGAAAAGTTTTGCTTTTGTTTCCTTTTTTATCAATCGTGCATTCGACGTAGGTGGTTTTTAACATAGCTTGCTAAAATACTGGATAAATGAACTTTTATTGTGAAGTATACTGGACATCTGAACTTTTATTGTGTAGTATTCCACGTTTTTTTTCTTAAAATTACTTCCACACATGTTGAAATGCACCATATTCTGCCAAACCTCCTGCGGATTGGCAGTGGTTGAAATCGCAAAGCAGAGAAAGTAGTTGTTTCAGCTTACTTTTATGTATTGCAAATATCAGTACTCTGCTCATGGCAGATGGTACGCTTAAGTGTTAATGAGTGAGCCCGTCACCTCATGTCCGTGACTTGAGGCCATGGAGCGAGCACTGGCCGATATGTTCCTGTTGAACAAAAGTTAAAAAAAAAATTCACTGATTAGTCTCCCTACTTTACATTAGGTGGTAATGTCTCGCTTTATTTAAGGACGAAGTGCGTTTATGGCAACTCTCTGTACATATCGGCCCACGAAGAGCTTTTTGCTCAAATTCGAAACGTTGCGCAAATAAACATATTGCTGAAAAACTGGTCAGAAAGCGCTATTGCGCAAGCGAAAGAAAAATTAATGAAAAAGTTGCTCGTGTGAACCTTGCTTAAGAGACAGGGAAATGGAGGAGACACACTGCTAAAGCCTCCACAATATTTATGCAGACGCTGCCATCCCTTTAATTCATTCTGTTATATTGCATTGTCATTACTCAAGCAGTCAGTGAACCAAGACTCTTTCAAAGCTTTATGGAAACATTTTATTTGGCGGAGGCTTGATAAGTGACTCCCATTCTACCAGACCTCCCCCCCTCCTCTACTAAGTTTTTTTTTACATATTACCTGCTTTTATGCTTACTATATTTTAAAGCGGAGCACTTAGGGCGCCATTTCTTCTGTGTTGAGTGACGTTGCTGATGCCGTCAGTGGCGTCACCGATAGACATAAAAAGATAACATGAGAAAAAGTGTCTAGAAACGAATGGTAATTGAACCGTGCCTCCTGCGTTGTGGTCTGGTATTCTACCACAAAGCTACGCTGGTGCCACGGCGAAAACGCTAATGCCCAAGGGCACCACCTGTGCGGAACCAGAAAATAGAGCAAGTGATGGAGCACGATGCGCAATGGGTAAATCATGTGCGACTTACCTTTTCACAATCATCTAATGTATATTGTCAATGCGGGTTGTAAAAACTGTTTTTAGGCTATTGCCCGACTACTTGTCAAAATTTACAATATGCTATTAAGTCTAGAATAACATAATTATAATAATAAATGGGTCGCTGAGTTCTCTTTAGCTTTCATGAGTGGCACGTAGTTTATTGTTTACACTTTTCAAAAGACATTTTTGCAGGTGCCAGAAAACTTCAAGAAAAGGTATTATTTCAACTTGAGACTTCATGACTTAGTCAAAGTGTCATTACCACAATGCAACGGCCGAAATTGTCCCTGGAGTTCTTAATACCAGAATAATAGGTTGAATTTGGGTCTGTGTATGCTACCAAGACCGAAAAGCTCACGCTGAGTTTGTGATCGCATGTTATGGCATCTTAGGTTCAAAACTACCGCACAATGTCCTGCTAAGGTGCTACGAATAAACTTTCTTTCTCTACGTCAGCCGGTTAACTTTCTTCTCTTCTTAAGTCGCTACAATACAGCGATAGTTGCAAAAACGAGAGAATGACGTGAGACAGAGCAAGGAAAGAGAAAGCAGTAAACTTACCTTGAAGTGGTCAGTGGATATCTTGGCCTTCCCACGCCACCAGGTTATCACAAGAGGTGGCCGTGATCTGGTACCGTCTCATTCAATTTCAGCCGGCAGTCTAGTGAACAGTGGGCGCTGCTGGGACCAGATACGCACCATGAATGGTTTCACTGTTGAAAGGAAAGATTGCAAGAATTGCAACACCGCAGCCACATCATCTCCGGGTTATAAGCTAATCAACTAAATTTCCCGTCGGCTCTCGAATTACAGGTGAATGGTTCATTTCGAAAGTTCTTGGGAAAAACTGGAGCACACTGGCATAATCGTCATGTATCGCGTTCATGAATACGCTGATCAAGACAGCCTGAATAAAATAAAATGATACACGAAGAATACGGTTGCGTCATGCAGATATCTACCTGTCTCGTACATGTCGGTCGCTCTCAACGATGTCATTTAGAGCCACTAGAATATGTTTTGTTTGTTTATTGTAAAATCAAGGAGGGTATTTTAAGTGTTTTAGCGATACCGTTTGTAGAATACAAATAAAATAACGCAATGAGTAATATGTTATTCACGTGCAATAGTATCAACGAACGCGTGCCAATAACGTGGTGAAGTTATACTTGTGAGGATATGAGTGCTCTAACCGGTTACCCGTATACGCAACAAGTCAACGCACCGAAAATTGCAGTGAGGTTTCGATTTGGTAAAGTGAACATATACTGCGCTAGGGCTTCGTCAAAGATTTCTGTGCGCTTCAGTCGTACAGCTCAACGGGCGATAGGTCTAGGTGATCCGCCAGAAATACACCCCGTGTGCTTTGCTTTGCTGTTCCTCCTTTAGTTATTCAGACTCGCATGGGATCAACTTTTCCCTTTTGTTTCTATTTAGTCGACTTCCCCTGAAAACGACGCGCAATTGATCATCGAGTCAATGACACGCAATCGCCGTCTCTCCCTTTTATTCGCCGCAACACTGCCTGCGACTCCTTCAATTTGGCTGCTCTCTCTAACCCCCCCCCCCCCGCCTCAACGCCTGTTATCTCCATAAACTGCCCCCGCACTTGCGTCCCAGAACGACCCAAAACGTCTGAGTCATTTCCTACAAACAGTGGCCCCAAGCCAATCACACAGTCCTCCCATTCGTAATCCGAAAACTCCTGCCTAGGGATCAGTGACAGTGGTGGTTGAAGTTCAACATCTGCCGTCGACATCTTGCGCAACAACGAACGCGTCGTGCTTGGGCGATCGCGAGTGCGTGCTCTCATTCAGGAGACACTCGAGCCCCTGGCAGCGTGCACCTCTCATGGTATATGCCGGGACCCCTTACCACATCTTAGCTGGATGCGGCTGCCAGGCACAAACCTTTGTCATTGCGAAAAGCCAAGCGGCAACCTGACTGCTTCAACGTGGGAACGGCTTGTTGCGCGTTGAGTCTTGCACCTCAGGACTTCAAATAAAGTTTCACATCCATCCATCTATGCGAAAAGCGAAACATAAACCGAGAGCTGGTTTGATATTAAAGTAGGAAGGTTGTTTCGCTTCAGAAATTTAAGTCGCCGTAGTGTATTACGACATGAAGCACATTAGGCTATGGTACTGGAGTGCTATATTACACTAGAGGGGTATTTTGAATGCCCCAAAAAGGCGTTGCCACAGTTTGCTGGAAGCACGTGTGCTTAGTGTTTGGACTGATACACAAGTTATGCAAAGAAGAGGGAATTGGGGTGTCACAATACTGGGAATGAAAGAATAAAAAACGTAAACAAATACACGAACCACAACGCAAAGTCTTAGCCTATCGGAGAGCGTAAAAAAGGAGACAACAGTAATGTTACGCAGTTAACTGCACAAGAGCACATAATAGGTGTGTGTGTGTGTGTGTGTGTGTGTGTGTGTGTGTGTGTGTGTGTGTGTGTGTGTGTGTGTGTGTGTGTGTGTGTGTGTGTGTGTGTGTGTGTGTGTGTGTGCGCGTGCGCGTGCGCGTTTGTGTGTGTGTGTGTGTGTGTGTGTGAGAGAGAGAGGGAGAGCGTGCGCGCTATAAATATTGAACGGAGCTTCTCTTGTACCATCCGCTGCTCTAGCCTCCTCCCTCCAAAGCACAGTGATAAAAGAAGCTGCGGGCAGTTTTTACTTATGTGTAAGTTTGTGCCTCACTGATCGTCGCCTACCTCGTCGAGGTGGACTGAAAAGGACTGCTCCACCACTTTGAACTGGCATGTTGATGCCGCTTTTCAGCATTTCTTCCGTTTTTATTTCTGTGTTATTTGTTCCTGCATTTCACCGTCCATAAAATTGCAGCCCGAAGACCATGCTGATTTTTTAGCTTTCCTGTAATTAAACGCTCTTCTTTACTTAGAAACTGTTCTAAGCGCGAGTGTGTTCGTCAATATGCCTCATCGTGCATTTTTCTGCTTGCTCCCTACCTTGCGATGACTGCTTTAATGTACTAGAGAAGAGGATTAGCCATCGCCTCAGATCTGGCCGAGCCTCTGCTTATATACAATTTTAAAAATTCCAGAATCGCGCTTAAGAAACATACAAGCACATACGTGAAAAAGAACAAGCAAAAGCCGCGCTTATCGGTGAATCTAGCCGCATATAGTCGCAAATCCGGCGTCCGTGGCACCATCGACACTCCCACTGAGCATGCTCGCGTCTCGTGCCAGCTGTCGCGTCTCATGCCAACTTCTGCACAGCTCAAGGCTTTCCAAAAGGCCCAAGATGTGACGATGAGGCTAGACCTCCCCGTCCCTGAGTAGCCCGCGATCCTACTCCTATAAAACGGTAGTGGAATCCTTCAGGATCCCAATAAAATTTCTAATCCATTGATTCATCCATCCACATTTGTTTATATACGCGGCAACGAGCTTATATACCCGGCCATAGTTTATATACACGGCCCGGCTACTGTGCGCAGCTCACGAACGTGACTTTCCTTCCAGTTCGGGTTTCCCCAAATTGCAAAGGCTCGGCCGCATAACGGTGAATGTGCTTTCACGCATATTAAAACCGCCGCTCATGCCTTGCGGCTGCAGTGCACCCACTACACTCGTATAGGCAATGGAACCAATGGATATGAGAAGAACGCATGTACAACAGCATAAAAAGTACAGAAAACCCAACCGAAATGTTATGAACGGCCGTAACTAGTCAATGTGGGCAATGAAGAAAAAAAAAGTCCCACACATGTTTCCCCATTTGCTTGGCAGCCCTGCTGCTATTGTTTTCTTTCTTTTTTTCGGAGACCGGCATATAGGCAGTGACTACGTTCTCTTCGTCGGGTGTGTGTGTTTCCAAGCCAGCCGGACCTACAGGAGGGGGTCCGCAGCGGCGCGCGCAAGAAATTGCGGAATCGATCGCTTACGGCTGTCATTCTCGTCGTCGTGGTTCGGCGAGGGTGACAAGCGGTTGCGCCGGTACCCCTTGTAAAGCAAGATGGGTTAACGGAAGTCGTCGAGGCGTCGCGCTGGTTGGCGCTGACTGAAGTCGTTCGCTCGAAATCCTACGGGAACTGCGACGGGAGTAGCTGTGTACATCGGTGGGTGTGGGTCTTTCTGGTGCACAAACTAGTCGATATCTCATTAGGTTGCGAAGAGTAGCTTTGTTGGTATAGCAGCGATAACGATGGTGTTGCGTTAAGACGTACAGGTCATGCCTCTGAATTTTGTGTTGCTTAATATTTGTCACACACAGGTCCCGTTAATTAGGGAGGCGATCGCCGGGCTAATTCCAAGGGCCGAAGTATCGGCCCCCCGAACCGCACCACGAAAGCGTGGACAATTTAGAAGTGGTCCTTTTTGGCGCGCCAGCGGACGCCGGCTGTGGCCCAAAGAACAAGTCAGAGCCGAGAGTTGATAAACAAAAAAAATTATATTCTCAATAATGGCAGATCGAAAACAATACACAAGAATGCACACTCCACAATAGTTGAGTACAATATGTCACCAATCAACCAACGTACTACACAGTACAATCAGCCACACTCAAAACAACGGGCACAGACAACAATTCACACTACAATGCAGTCGCATGCATTTGACAACCAAGACACTTAAAGACTAAAGAGATAGAAAACATATTCAGTCCGAAGTCCTTGGAACAAAAGTCTGAATGATACTCTACCGAGAATCACTCACTCAAAGTCCAGCGTTGTTGTCGTTCCGCTGCCCCCTGAAGTTTCTCTCTCAGGAATCCTCGCGTCTTCAATTGGCCACTCTTCAAGCTTACACTCCTTCGCCGGAAACACGTCGGCTTCACACACGCAGCTGTTGCCACGCGTCTTCGCTCGATAGCGGTAAACACACGCTCTTGCCTGTAGCTCGAGCCTTCACCCCTCAGGTGGAAATCCTCTTCTTCTCCTGCTTTGTCGCTACGGACAAAACCTTCGCCGACTACACGGCGGAATCCCTACGCGCTCTGGCGCTAACTTCCGTCTTCTCCTGCTCTGTCACTACGGACAGAACCTTCGCCGAATACACGGCGGAATCTCTACGCGCTCTGGCGCTAACTTCCGTCTTCTCCTGCTCTGTCACTACGGACAGAACCTTCACCGACTACACGGCGGAATCCCTACGCGCTCTGGCGCTAACTTCCGTCTTCTCCTGATCTCTCATCTCCGCTGCTCGGTTAAATACCTTCCGCGCGACATTCCAGAAAGTTCTCGTCATTTCGTCGGCGCGATACGCAGCGAAGGCTGGGGAGAGGTGCGAGACTGTACGGGGGCCGTCCCCGACAGATGACTCAACTCGGTCTGACCACGCCTATTTCCTTCTGGAACTTTCCAGCGCTTGCTCGGCCGCCGTTGTGGGGTGAGGAGGTTCGTCGGTGAAGCCACGCTTCCGAGAGGAGAGTGCGCGCCCCGGGGAGCCTTGGATGTTTGTTTTCTTTTTTTTTTCTTTTGACCTCGCGGCGTCTCTTTCGCGCGTTATCGCAAGAGTTTGGCGGCGCGCCCATTTTTAGCGCTCGTTCTGTGACACTGCCCCCCACTTTAAGAATATTACCTCATAATATTCAAACCCACACAAACGAGCGCGAACAGTCACCACACACTCTGAAAGACTGTAACACAATCCGTCGCTCATGACACTTCACAATCACAATATATCACTCAATACGATTGGACATTACATTCAATCTCACACACATGAAATATAACCGCAGGTACATGAGTACAACGCTTCATCACACATTCCAAACAATACAAACGTACAAGGTTCTGTCTTTAGAAAAATTATACAACACTATACCTCACATCACAGCACAGATACTTCGACACTTGTGACACAGGATAACACAACACTAACACAACATATGGCACTCAACACTGCCAAACACGTTCTGATTCGACTTCAGCACTTATCCTATGCATTCCGAGCGGCGCTTGCGCCCCTTTTTGCGGTGCTCTCTCGATCTCGTCTTATTGTTTTTGCTCGTTTTGTTCCGGCGAGCCCCTTCCAGCGACGGTATCTGAGGCGGCGTCTCAGCCATCGTTGTCACTTCCGACACTGCTAACGGGTCATGACGCTCAACCGATCCTGTCCGGTTATTCACCCGCTTGTTCACGCCCCGACATTTTGCCTGGCTGGCCGACTCCGTCTCCCTTACACTGTCGGTTGGTTGAGGTCGTGCCGACGTAAGTCCAGTTGCTCGGCCCGTGAACTCATTCAACACGATCATCTTCTCATTCGCTGTCTCTTGCGCCGCGGCTTCACCTTGGGCTCTAGTGAGATCCGTCACGGGCTGCTCCTCCACTGTATCTCGCGGTCGCTGGGTTGGCGAGGGCTTTATCTTAGGGTCTTCTCCCAAACATTCCGGATCATTCGGTCCTCGCGCCCCGTCGATGTTTCCGATGACAAGGTCGTACAGGGGTGTCGTCATGCATAAAGCAGTAACCTTCCCGCTGAAGTACGGGGTTTCAACCTCAATTTCTGCTTCGGGAAGCATCCGAACCGTTCGGTCAATTAGGCAAACCGGTTTCGTTTGCCTGTTAACTCACTTTCCCGTACCAAATTTCTCCGCACGATAACAGTGGAGCTGCCGGTATCTCTTAACACCGTAATCTTTTTGTCCGCTACTTTTCCAGGCAGCGTTGGCATTCCCTTCGTAACACCGGTTGGCTGTTTTGACATTACAGCACCCACAATAGGAATTTTCTCCCCATTTTTCAACTCTACAAATCCGTCGGTGACGGCATTATCATCGGATTTCGGTGCTGCTAGCACACAGGATACCTGGTGAGTTTGACTCGCTCCGTTTCGACATGCGTCTGCTTTGTGCCCAGTCTGACCACACTTAAAACATTTTACTGCCATAGGGCTCGTAAAGATCGTTCGACAGTTTTTTGCGCGATGACCCACTCGGTTGCACAGAAAACATCGCGGAATGCTCTCTGGTGCACGCTTCTTTTCTTCGGGAGCCAATTTCTTCGAATCATCGGGACACTCCTTCTTGACCTTGGCCAAATTAGTTCCACCTTGCGCTTCCAAGAATTGATCAGCCAATTCAAGCATTCCTTCAAGTGACTCAGCCTTCCTCTCTTTCAAGTACAGCGACAGGCTTGGGTGGCAACTACTAAGAAATTGCTCTCTAATTAGGAGCTCTCTAAGCTCATCGTACTCCTGCGCTGTCCCTGAAAGTTCAATCCATCTGTCGAAATAATGGCTAAGTCGGGCGGCGTACTGCGTAGCCGTCTCTCCATCAGCTGGCTTTCCTGTCCGAAATCTGTCCCGGAATCCTTCCACAGTGAATCTAAATCGCTTCAGCAAAGCAGTTTTCACCTTTGCATAGTTGGCTGCATCGGTCGGCGTCAGCCTACCGTACACACTGAGCAAGTACCACTCAAGCAAGTACTCAAAGCAGTTGCCCATTGATGTTCCGGCCAATTCTGGTTGCTTGCAATCGTCTCGAATCTGTGAAGGTACGCGTCAAGGTCGTCCTTCCTTTCATCAAATGCTACGAGCAACTTGCTTGGGTTCAAGCGGAAGCCATGATCTTCCCGTTCGCTACTTTCGACTCTAGCTTGGACGGGAGTTTCGCTTCGCTGTTGCAAACGGAGCCGCTCGAGTTCAATTTCGTGCTGCCGCTGCCGTGCCCTTTCAGCCATCTCCGCTTCTCTTTCTTCTTTCAGCTGTCGCTCCCTCGCTTCTCTTTCTTCTCTCGCCCTTTCGGCTGCCAACTTCTCTCTCTCCAGCTCCAACTTCAATTGCTGTTCTCTTCCTTCTTTCAGCTGTCGCTCCTTTGCCTCTCTTTCTTCTCTCGCCATTTCAGTAGCCAGCCTTTCCCTCTCCAACTCAGCTGCTTTTTCTTCCTTGGCCCTCTCAGCTGCCAACCTCACTCTCTCCAACTCTGCTGCTTTTTCTTCCTTGGCTCTCTCAGCTGCCAACCTCTCTCGTTCCAACTCAGCTGCTTTTTCTTCCTTGGCTCTCTCAGCTGCCAACCTCTCTCTCTCCGCCGCCTCTTTCTCCTTCTGGCTTACCCACTTCCGTAGTTCGGCGCCAGAAAGCCCCATCTTCTCACCAAGAGCGACTAACTTTTCGAGATCCATTGTGTCTCGCAACTCGCAAATAAAACCTTGCCGCGTGCAAAAAGTATCTTCCTAAATCAGTCTATCGGAACACTCCCCTGCACTCGTTAACGAGAACACTGAACAACACACAAAATCGTTCCGATAGCACTATCAACAACTCGAGGCTCTTTCTCACTACTTTGGACACACTGTGCACCAAAATGTCCTGTCGCGGACGCCAGATTAATTGTCACACACAGGTCCCGTTGATTAGAGAGGCGATCGCCGGGCTAATTCCAAGGGCCAAAGTATCGGCCCCCCGAACCGCACCACGAAAGCGTGGACAATTTAAAAGTGGTCCTTTTTGGCGCGCCAGCGGACGCCGGCTGTGGCCCAAAAAACAAGTCAGAGCCGAGAGTTGATAAACAAACAAAATTATATTCTCAATAATGGCAGATCGAAAACAATACACAAGAATGCACACTCCACAATAGTTGAGTACAATATGTCACCAATCAACCAACGTACTACACAGTACAATCAGCCACACTCAAAACAATGGGCACAGACAACAATTCACACTACAATGCAGTCGCATGCATTTAACAACCAAGACACTTAAAGACTAAAGAGATAGAAAACCTATTCAGTCCAAAGTCCTTGGAACAAAAGTCTGAATGATACTCTTCCGAGAATCGCTCACTCAAAGTCCAGCGTTGTTGTCGTTCCGCTGCCCCCTGAAGTTTCTCTCCCAGGAATCCTCGCGTCTTCAATTGGCCACTCTTCAAGCTTCAACTCCTTCGCCGGAAACACGTCGGCTTCACACACGCAGCTGTTGCCACGCGTCTTCGCTCGATAGCGGTAAACACACGCTCTTGCCTGTAGCTCGAGCCTTCACCCCTCAGGTGGAAATCCTCTTCTTCTCCTGCTTTGTCGCTACGGACAAAACCTTCGCCGACTACACGGCGGAATCCCTACGCGCTCTGGCGCTAACTTCCGTCTTCTCCTGCTCTGTCACTACGTACAGAACCTTCGCCGACTACACGGCGGAATCCCTACGCGCTCTGGCGCTAACTTCCGTCTTCTCCTGCTCTGTCACTACGAACAGAACCTTCGCCGACTACACGGCGGAATCCCTACGCGCTCTGGCGCTAACTTCCGTCTTCTCCTGATCTCTCATCTCCGCTGCTCGGTTAAATACCTTCCGCGCGACATTCCAGAAAGTTCTCGTCATTTCGTCGGCGCGATACGCAGCGAAGGCTGGGGAGAGGTGCGAGACTGTACGGGGGCCGTCCCCGACAGATGACTCAACTCGGTCTGACCACGCCTATTTTGTTCTGGAACTTTCCAGCGCTTGCTCGTTTGCCGTTGTGGGGCGAGGAGGTTCGTCGGCGAAGCCACGCTTCCGAGAGGAGAGTGCGCGCCCCGGGGAGCCTTGAATGTTTGTTTTCTTTTTTTTTCTTTTGACCTAGCGGCGTCTCTTTCGCGCGTTATCGCAAGAATTTGGCGGCGCGCCCATTTTTAGCGCTCGTTCTGTGACAATATTTTAATGGCACCACGTATCATAAAAGATATCTATGGCAGGCTGTACCTATTAATGCGGGCATACGAACTTGCTGATGTCGCAGAAAAAAGTATGTTGGGTCCTCACCACAGAAAGAAAACTAGAGTAAGCTGTTTGGCTCATGTCCTTTGACAGCACACTATACGTGACGTGCATGGTTATATGTAGATAGATATGTGGGGTTTAACATCCCAAAACCACCATATGATTATGAGAGACGCCGTAGTGGAGGGCTCCGGAAATTTCGACCACCTGGGGTTCTTTAACGTGCACCCAAATCTGAGCACACGGGCCTACAACAATTTCGCCTCCATCGGAAATGCAGCCGCCGCAGCCGGGATTTGAACCCGTGACCTGCGGGTCCGCAGCCGAGTACCTTAACCACTAAACCACTGCGGCGGGGCTCATCATTATATGTACCTTGCCTAAATTTTATTTCGCTATCATGTAATATATCATTAGCTACGGTGACCATGCTACTATTATAACGCTTTTCGGCAGAAAAGCGTAACGTGCTCTGAAAGGAAGAGTGTATTGGAAAAAGTGAAGAGGGTTTCCTCTCAGATGCTGTACAGACATCGCGTTTCCGTCAGGTGTGAGGCTATATACCATTATGCTACCTCTGTGGTATTTTTTATGTTGGGTTTAACGTCCCAAAACCACCGTATGATTGTGAGAGACGCCGTAGTGGAGGGCTCCGGAAATTTCGACCACCTGGGGTTCTTTAACGTGCACCCAAATCTGAGCACATGGGCCTACAACATTTCCGCCTCCATCGGAAATGCAGCCGCCACAGCCGGCATTTGAACCCGCGACCTGCGAGTCCGCAGCCGAGTACCTTAACCACTAAACCACTGCGGCGGGGCTAATCATTCTATGTACCTTGCCTAAATTTTATTTCGCTGTCATGTAATATATCACTCGCTACGGTGACCATGCTACTATTATAACGCTCTTCGGCCAAAAAGCGTAACGTGCTCTGAAAGGGAGAGTGTATTGGAAAATGTGAAGATGGTTTCCTCTCAGATGCTGTACAGACATCGCGTTTCCGTCAGGTGTGAGGATATATACCATTATGCTACCTCTGTGGTATTTTTTTATGTTGGGTTTAACGTTCCAAAACCACCATATGATTATGAGAGACGCCGTAGTGGAGGGCTCCGGAAATTTCGACCACCTGGGGTTCTTTAACGTGCACCCAAATCTGAGCACACGGGCCTACAACATTTCCGCCTCCATCGGAAATGCAGCCGCCGCAGCCGGGATTTGAACCCGCGACCTGCGGGTCAGCGGCCCAGTACCTTAGCCACTGGACCACCGCGGCGGGGCTGGTGTGAGGATGGTTCACAAGGAAAGCGGCGGTTATACTTTCAGGTTTTCAACAAGGGACAAGCCTAAGTTTTGCACGGCGAGACATTATGCATGGAAAAAATTGCCAAAATAGAGCCGTTGACGGCAATGTCTGCCACGCAAACTCCACCTCTGGCAACGTCATCTTTACTCCTACCACCTAGAGACCATGTTTTTTATTGTTATGCGGGAACACGCTGACGAGCTGCAGCAATAAATTCTTGTTTTCCACGTGATTCGTAGTAAAGAAAAAAAAGCTATCAGTAAAGGGATCACTAAGGTATTTAAAATGAAAATCGAGACCAAGTTCATGTTCGGCTTCATGAATATATTAGTGTAGATTTCACAGTTTAAAAAAGTAGGCTGGGGGCAGCACATCAGAGGATGCTAATTTGAGATCAACAATCAGTTAGTTTAATAAAAGCTTCATCACAGATTTCTTTGAACGGCAATAGTAATATGCAATGTGTATGGTTAAACGCAGTCTAAAGATGATACAACTTCACCTATAGAAGTGTCTCACTTGCTTTTGTTCGCTAAAGGTAGAAAGGGGCTAACCATTCTCCTTCATTGAATACACACTTTTATGCGATTTCTTGGGCTTGTGAGAGATCAAAAAGTATACAAACGTTTCCTACAGCTCTTATACTCGCCAGCCACAAAAGCGACACTTACACGCGATGTTTTTTTTTTGTCTGAATTCCTTAAGCTCCGTTTCATACCCCCATTTTTTTATATTCCTGCACCAGTATTTCAGCACAATCTCGAAAACATTTTCAAGATTTATATATTTTTTGTCTTTTACTGCTACGATACAATGTCAATACCAGGACAGCGCACAAGCAATTTGGTACTTGTTTTTGAAAATATTTTTTCACGAACTCGCAGCCCGTTTAAATAGAGCCTTCAAATAAGAAGTAATACTTAATACGAAGTATGGTCTCTATTCTGTGTTGTAGAATATTGAGTAAAAAACAGGCCACGTGGTTACATTATTCGTCTTTTTCATCATTAACGACAATTTCTTGCTGCCCCTTCCGCATATTATGCACGCAAAAGCTGGAAAAACCTAGAACGTCCACAGTTACCTTTTCTGCAAGACTGCCTAAGGAACGTTTACTCTTAGCATTCTAAACTACTTAAAAGAGATCGGATAAGCTTAGGTTTAGGTTAGAATTCGTGCGTACCTTCATGATTTCTTTACAAGCTGCAGTGACGCAGACGTATGAAACAGCAGTCTGATCTTCCTTTCGTGCAACCGTCGATGGCTGTCATATCTCACGCCATTATACGAAGACACGTGAATCTCCCGTCATACATGTGTCTGCACAAAAAATGGCAGATCCCCCGTACAGTGGGAATCGATGATATGCGAAGCACGAATGAGGAAGGTTGATATGTCAATTTAAAATCAGCACAACTATCGAAGCGAAAGTAAATTGTGCTGTCTAAGACTTCCATGTGACGATTATCACGTTTGGGCGTGTCGTTTACCTTTGTAATCTATTCACGTCACCTGATACCAAATTTGGTATATGTCGAGCTAGCGAAACGGCCACGAGCACGCTATTAGCGTGGTATGTTGTCATGTTCTTACATGACACGCGTGTCAGGGTTATCATGTTTGCACCAGTCATATACTTCGTCATTCAGTGACATCACATGACACCAAATTTAGTATATGTGAAGCCCGTAAAACTGCTGCGAGAGCATCATGAAGGGCCCAATATATTCCAATGTAGCGTTGACGCGCGCGCCCGCTGGGCACAGCGACGCTACGTTAGCAAAACGCGAGCACTCTATAGTCTGACGCCAGGCGCAACTAGCGTCCATCGGCGTGGCCCGACGGCCACTGGCGCGAAATGCGGCATGCTGTATTTCGTGCCGATGCACTCTTTTTTTAGGGGCGAAACTCCTTATAACGGCACTCGTTTGCCCTCGTGGCCGTTGTAGTGTGTATTACGTATAACATTTTGACCTCCAAGGTGGTGCCGGTGAGAGATTTGTTCTGTACATTGTTAAACAGTAAAAAATAGTGCTCAATGTACATGCCAATGGTTGTTAATGGAGAATGAGAGACAGGAGCATTCGGCTTTTAGTTACCGCGCACGCGGCGATTCCCATTAGCAGCCATTGGCATGTACAATGAGCACTATCTGACAAGAAAGGGTTGCTACGTTATACTCGCTAGGCGTAACCTCCTTGGTTTTAGAAAGGTTTAGCGAGCGTTGAGCTGCAGTGCCATGAATACAATGAACTAGTTTATATACCATTAACTCGAGGTGGTTCAAGGTGGGAAGTAGACCTGAAGCGCAAGCCGTAAGAAAGTGTGCGTGTGGCACCTCTTGTTTAGTCCTAGGAATGTCCGCTGGATGGCGGTGCTTCGCTATGGGGAATATATGATGAAAAGAAGCGAGATGGTGGTACTTGGAGTGTTGAATAGATGGACGAACGGGCACACAGACGGATGCATGGATGGACGCATAAACGGACGCATGAATGGACGCATGAACGGACGCAGTGGCGGATGCATGGACGAACGCAGGGATGGACGCACGAACAGACGCACGCACGGAAGGTAGGATGGACGCATGGACGGTCACACAGACGGGCGCATGAACGTATGGAAGCAAGAACGAATGGACAGACGAATGCTTCGCCCCACTCTCCATCATTCACTCAGTGGATATATTGCCAATTTTTTTTTCGTAGCATGTAGTTCAGTTTTAAAAGACGCGCATATCATGATTATTATGTTCGGAAGGGTCATTTACTTTCGTCGTCTATTCACGTCATGCAATACCAAATTTGGTATATGTGAAGCTAGTGAAACGGCCACGAGCGCATCATGAGCGTGGCATGTGGTCACGTTGTTACATGACACGCATGTCATATTTATGTTAGGGTCTTTCGCTTGTGTTCGCCATGCAGTCATATCATACCATACCAGATTTGCAACATATCATGCGAATGAAACCACCGCAAGAGCAGCAAGACCATGACGTGTAAATCATGACATTTATGACATACATGTCATGATTTTCATGTTATGACGTGTCAGTTATGTTTGCCTTTTAGTCATGTTATGTCACAGCAAGTTTGGTATTTATACCATTATATAAACGGCCCGGAGAGCTAAATGTCGTAGGTGGCTAGATAGATAGATAGATAGATAGATAGATAGATAGATAGATAGATAGATAGATAGATAGATAGATAGATAGATAGATAGATAGATAGATAGATAGATAGATAGATAGATAGATAGATAGATAGATAGATAGATAGATAGATAGATAGATAGATAGATAGATAGATAGATAGATAGATAGATAGATAGATAGATAGATGGATGGATGGATGGATGGATGGATGGATGGATGGATGGATGGATGGATGGATGGATGGATGGATGGATGGATGGATGGATGGATGGATGGATGGATGGATGGATGGATGGATGGATGGATGGATGGATGGATGGATGGATGGATGGATGGATGGATGGATGGATGGATGGACGGACGGACGGACGGACGGACGGACGGACGGACGGACGGACGGACGGACGGATGGACGGACGGACGGACGGACGGACGGACGGACGGACGGATACTCTCAAAGTCACCGAAGTTCATCAAGAAATGCTTCGCATTTAAAAAAAGAATAGAAACATAAAGGAAACAAGGGGGACGAGTGCCCACTTCCGGCACATGCAACCAACGTGCTTCTCTGGTCTGTTCTGCTCTGTAGTCGACGATAAGAAAACAAAGGGCCTCTAGGCACCAAAGTGTTCCGCTGTTGGCGGTTGAGGACAAAGTGAAGATGACCCTTTTTGTATCGCATATTTGTGCGATTTTTGCCGCCACCATGTGAGAGGAGAGAGCGCTGCTTTGAAACAAGCACGTCGCCAACCCTCCCCGTTCTTCACTCTCCTTCCGCGTCATGCTCGTGGCAGCTTGCCTGAAAAGGCCGCTGCACTTTTGCGTTTTTTTTTGCTTGGGTGACTTACGTGCAGCCCATAACTCCGGCATACCAGCACGTGCTGCAAGCGCTTAAAAATGATCAGCATGGAGACACCGGAAGCGTCCCACCACTTAGCCATGGTTGCTTTGCGCAGCGCCTAGCTTAAAAATTTAACCAGGCGTCATCTGCTAGCCGTGTCACGTTTTCCTAGCTCAACTCCTGCACTGTGCATGGGTGTGCCATGGAGCACTTATTCGAAAAACATGGCAATGCTGGGCCTTTTGCTGGGACCGAACTTGTTGTACAAATCAGAAATACTTCCACTACTGCCTGTCAACATAAAAATCCGTTCAAACTGTATAGCGAAGTCTTCAAAAATGTCCAGTGCAATGGCATCATGCTGCGCCTTACTAACTTATGTCGACCCACAGTGCGCAGTAATGTAAAACCTATATGCACTGATAGCGCTTCATAAAAAGGTTGCCGTGTCAGACGCAGCACTGGAGCCAATCGGTATTTATGCATTCTTTTAACTGTCCTTTTAGCAAAATAATAGTGTAAACAAAAAAGCCAAGGACTTTATCTGGATCGTTACCGTCGTGTTTAGGCCTATTTTATTATTACCGTCGAAAACAAACGTTTGTACAACCACAGCGGCACGTAATGAACTCGGAGAGATGCATCCTCGGGAACGCGCCTGCAGTTTCTGGCGTGCGGTTGACGGCTTTATTTTGTGCGCGCATAGGCGGAGATGAGAGTGTCTAATACAACCGCAATGGAAAGAAGACACGTGACATTTACCCGCGGTTATTTTCGGTGCATGTATTTGATATACATCGACTTCCGCTCCTTTATTTTCTCTCTCCAATGGTGTCATCAGTACTCAACACTGCCGCGTGGGCATGCCACGATATATTTGTCTGAATGCTGAACGCAATTAATGGATGGCGCCCCTCTCTTGCCAAATGTGGCGCACCTAATGGTTTTATACGGCGCATGCTTTGATGGCTTGACCCTTGTATTAATCCACTTTTTGCCACCAGAGCTTCGATTAAGGCGGGCACCACGCACTTTGTGCCCAAGCACACAAGCCGCGCAAGCAAGCGGGAATGCAAAGCGTGCTTCAACGACCTGCGTGACGCCGTCGTTCAGCTGGTCCCTTCACTGTAGAACGGCTGCTATAGCATTACCATACCTTGAAGATGCGCTGACACCACTACCTAAACTAAGTTTTTCATATATGAAGGTCACAGCACAGGCAAAAGACGCACGCCTTTGGGAAGCTGTACTCGCTGTATTCGAGCCAGTGTTCTTGATAGTTCATACTGTGATATGTGTCTGTTTATAGATTGTTCGTGTTAATGATTGGTAGTGTTATAGGAAGAGGATTGGTTTACGCAATCAGTAAAGTTTGTCTGTAAGTCAAGTTATTCCCACGGTTCCTGGTTTTACCTCTTTCAACGTGAGCGGAAATATAGTATGAAGCGACCGACATGAGTAGTAAGAATATATAGAGAAGTTGATAATTTGGGGTGCTGTCGACCATGTTATTTTGCGATGGTGACACATGCAACTCTGTCCCAGTACAAGGAAGCGGATATGCGTGCTTGTTTGCGCAGCCCACCTTATATGATATGCAGCAGATGAAACACGAGCCCCCTCATTATATGAGCCAATGAATTCTGAGTTCATCGCTGTCTGGGGGCCTGAGGTTTCGAAATCGATTACTCGTCAAGCCCACTGTGCTTCTTTGTAACAGAAACCTTATGTGGAACCAGCGGCAAGATTGCAACGCCCTCCCCTTTTAAGGCGCTTACGCGAGAGCTCATAATCGCCTTGAAAGGGGATTGATTGCAATCTTGCCGTTCTATATCAGCAACGAGTGGTTGTATCGCTCGCCGTGAGAAGATGTGAAAAGAGAGTGTGGTTGCTCTAGCTACCCACTTGAACGCGCTGCCAGCAGCCGCCAGAGCGCGCAGGCCATGCGCGCAGGCCACAAGACCGCCGTGGTGGTCTAGTGGCTAAGGCACTCGGCTGCTGACCCGCAGATCGCGGGATCAAGTTTCGGCTGCGTCGGCTGCATTTCCGATGGAGGCGGAAATGTTGTAGACCCGTGTGCTCAGATTGAGGTGCACGTTAAAGAAGCCCAGGTGATCCGAATTTCCCGAGCTCTCCACTACGGCGTCTCTCTTATGAGAGGGGTTTTGGTGGCTTTGGGGCGTTAAACACCACATATCGATCAATCTTAGCCACAAGACCGCCATGGCGGGGCATTATTATTATTATTATTATTATTATTATTATTATTATTATTATTATTATTATTATTATTATTATTATTATTATTATTATTATTATTATTATTATCGGGGTCGTAGTCATCATCGAGGCTGATAAATGATTATCACGGAGAAAACAAATCGAAATACTATAGTCCTGTACCTCTAGCTTCGCCACATAAGGTTCCATTGTGCGGAGAAGCTAAACAAACAATCCAGATTATTTTTGCGCTGGCATCATATGGCTACTTGATATTCCCTACCGGTAGCGCGCGGCCACGCGAAGACAAGGCTTGCTTGTGCCTAAGCTATTGGTTGCCAGGCTTGGAGACGGATAAGTGATGCAACTATGTGCTGTTGCTGAACAGTGAGCTTGGGAATATAGTATCGTGAGCGATGCCCAGATTTATTGAGACTCTACAAGCTTTACAGGAATAAAATTAGGCTCGCAAGAGAAAACAACATGAAACCATCTATCAACACCAAGTGTTTGGAATGTGGAGACAAATTCTATACCTGTGGTGCTCTCACAAGACCCACACTTTTATGTTGTAGGCTCGCTAAAATCAAATCATGACTTGGATTAGATTTTATTCAGAGAACTCTGAAGTCACAAGTTCCTCTGTTGTACGTTTGTTATCAGATAACAAAATTAAGATTGAAGTTTCATCTTTATATTTCGCGCCGAATAGTCTGCACGAGACATCATTCGCAAAATGTATTTTTCGCATTTTCTCGACATTGGCTATATGAAAGAGAGAGAGAGGGGGGGGGCATTTATTAAAACAAAGCAAAAAAGTGGTTCATCACGGGTGGGGCTCTTCTTGTAAAGCTCCACTGGCTATAGCGGCTCGTCGGGCCTGACCCATGGTTGCCAGTTGGCTTCCCAGAATCCGTTCGGCGAGTCGCGCCTCCCAAAACCACGTATGTATTGGGTGCGTATGTCCTATGTCGATTGTGACAGGTCGCAGTGGACGTCTGTACGTTATATGTGTTAGTGTAGGAGTAACTCCGCGCCACCGGCATGCGTTGAGATATCTATCTTTTTTTTAACTTCGTCTGTTACTTCTGTGACACCTGCAGATGACAATGCATTCAGTTTTTTACCAATCAGACACTTAGAACTCTGTATGCACATTGAAAATCTTCTGCCTCACTGTGTTTGGCGCAGGAATCGCTAGGTGGCGTCTCCATCCGCATTTTCTTTTCGCACGTTTCCTCTTCTTCCAAGCGTCGTCGTCTCCCACTGAGAATGTCTTTTTCTGGATTTTGGAATCGTACTTCACAAGTATGTGAGAAAAAAATCGCTTTTCTTCTTAGTGTCCCTGCCCCTCCTTGCCCAATCATCTGGGCTTGAGGAGGCGGGAAGCCTACAACTTCAGGAGTGAAGTCGACAGAGCTCCGATGGAAGAAAGCATAAATTGCTTGCAGTTGCGAAATTCATTTTTATTTGCTGAATATTTTTACCAATTTAATTGTGTACCACATCCAGCACTTCGCGACCGGACGAATTTGAAGCAGTCACTTTTCTAATTCCACTTGGCGTTGGGAGGAAATCACTTTTTTTTTTACTCCACGTGGACAACTTCATGAAGTGTGCACTGTGAAACGTGAGATACCCTTTCCCAACGCTAAGTCAAGCCTCGAGTGAAAAGACGTGCTGAACACAAATTGTGTATAAACAGGTGTTCAAACACCCACGGTCGCGTCCTCTTTTTATATACTGACGCATTTTTAGAAGATGCGTTACTAAATGCGAAACCTGGTGAAACAACCTCAAAACTCAGTCGTACGTCTGGCAAAGACTTATGGGGTCTAAAAGTAAACTCACACGAGAAACCTCAAGTGTTCAAGGTAAAGATTTCTTTTTCATTCGTACACCTTAGTTTGCTTTTGGCCTATCACATCTATCAGGTTTGCGCAATGTATTGCTGCACTTTAGTATCAATTTCATTAAAAAAAGAGCACACTAACTCGTACAGCATAGAGGCATTTCACAAAGGGGACGTTTGAATACGTTCCGCGTCTACCAGGCTTGGTTAAGTGCGCAAAATTTTATGAGCTCACAATGTCGTTGTGGCTCGCGGGATAAAACGCATACAGGTCAGCAGACAGACGCACGCTTACGAAAGCAGGGATTGGCCATCACCAGTACGGTACTACGAGGGACGCACAAGCCAAGACGTACTACGAGGGACGCACAAGCCACGCACATCGGAGACATCGGAGACGCTGCCAGGCTGCCTGGTAGCGTTGTCGTCGTTAGCGTCTCAGGGCGTCCCTGGGCTGGCGGACGCCCGTAATGGCAAGCCAGCCCCCGAAGAAGGCGCTAGCCTTCGACGTATTCGTCCCCGAGGGGACTGGTCCCGAAGACGTCGTTGACGCGACGTCTTCAATAGTAGGAATCGAAGAAGTGTACTGCGTTCAGCACTTTGGAGGCTGGAACTACCAAGTTACCGTCAACAGTGAGGCCGCACTGGCCCAAATCGTAGACGCGTCGCACCTTATCATCCGAGGAGAACGCGTCGCCGTCGTACCCCTGGGACACCAAGTGACCCAAGTGACCGTCCTGTTCCTACCGTGCCACGTACCCAGCGAAGTCCTCGCACAAGCACTCTCTCCCTACGGGAGGGTGCTGCACATCACCAGAGGACTCATGGGATCGCGCCCAACCGTGACCACTGGGACGCGATACGTCCGCATGGAAATGAAGGCTTCGTCACCGGTGCCCAACTACCTCAAGGTCGCGGGCCATCGAGTAACCTGTGACTATAAAGGCATCCAGCGAGTGTGCCGTCGATGTGGAGACAGTGGGCACTTCCGCATGAACTGCGCAGCTCCGTTTTGTGGAAGGTGCGGCGTTTATGACCATGACGGGAAAGGCTACTCGCTGCCGTGTCGCCGTTGTGGGGACCCGCATGCCACCGTGGCCTGCACCATCAGGCCATCGTATTCCGAGGTGGCATCCAAAGATTTCCCTCCACTTCAACCAGGAACGCCAAGAACAAGTGCGACGATTCGTCAACGCGAGCCGTGATAACCGACCACGACCAAGGTGCACCAATCGCGACGCTGCCCCAGACGCCCACTGCGTCTTCAACGATTCCGCACCTGGTAACCCCTCCAGGTACTGAAAACTTAAGTTCCCCGCACCCCGTGGCCATTTCTGAGGAATCGCAGGCCAAGCCCTCGTCAGACGAAAGCGCCTCGTGAGGACGGCGTCTCGGATAGAAATATTGCATCTGAGGCTCCTCGCGTTGCTGCTCTGTCGACAACAAGATCGGGTGTCATCGAGGAGTCTACATCTCAAGACGACGACGCCTGCATCTACGAGGACTCCAACAGCACCGCGAGTGAGGCGCTCCTACAAATTGACGAAGACACCAGCCCCAGTGACATAAGCCAGGACAGTGGAGACGTCTTTGTACCATCCTCGCTCAAGAACCCGGACACCAAACGCCACCGGATAACTACTCGTGACTAAGAAGCGCCCACCAGAGACAGAAGTCCCCTGCGGACTTCGACGTGGTCCCGGAAGCCCCGAGCCTCCGGTAGATCGCCTGGCCAGAAAAAATGACTCAGCCACTTGTGGGGCACCGGCTCCCGCACCTGATAAAGGTACCCCTGCATTTGCATGATCCTATATTATGTTTTCATTTTCCCCATGGCTCTTACTCTAAATGTTATTACTTTTAACGTTCAAGGTTTTCTTAATCCACGAAAACAGGCTGAGGTATTGGCTTTTGTACGTTCAGTGCACTGTGATTTGCTGTTCGTGCAAGAAACAAATTTTTTCAAGCTTTCTGATGTACTCGCTTTCAAGCGCGCGTTCAATTTTGATTGTTTCTTTTCGTACGCCAGCACGCGTTCGACTGGCGCCGGAATCATTATTTTTAACCGAGGTCTTTCACGTGACCATCATGTTTTCTTCGATGCCTTCGGACGCGTGCTGGCGTTCGACTGCACCTTTTTTTTCATTAAGAATAAGATTTGTTGCCGTGTATGCCCCAGCGGCACGCGAGAACTCAAACGCGTTCTTCCAATCTCTTGATGCGTTCCTTTTAAATTCCCGACATGTGGTACTTTTAGGGGATTTCAATTGTGTCTTAGACTCACACGCAGACGTTCGAGGTCCATGTCGCGGCCGATCAAACTGGAATGCCAGAGAACTCGAACGTCTAGTGCACCAATTGGCATTGAGTGACATTCATCAAAGTGTGCATGGCAGTAATTATGCCTATACTTGGCGTCGAGCAGCGTCGAGCAGCCGAATTGATCGCGTGTATGCATCCCCCAGTCTCATTACCTACGTTCACGACACCGGGGTAACGTCATTGCCACCGACACCAGTGTACATTAGCGACCATCGGCCGGTTATGTTCTCTCTCCGCCTGCCAGCGGGGACGCCAACGATTCACAGACCATGGCGTCTCGATTGCCGCGTCGTCCAGGACTCTCAGGCTACGGAGAAATTATCCCGAGCGTTACGTGCATCGCTCATTGGGGCGAATGTAGCTCATTGGGATCGGATGTAGCTCATTGGGAACAGTGGCACCATCATTGCAGTGCGTCGGGCAGAGGACTTTGCACCCTAATGGCATGATTTGGCCGCAAAAGAGACACACACAAGAAAAGGAACACTCAAACGACAAGCACAGGCGGCCAAATCATGCCATTAAGTAAATACCAACTAGGCCAACAATCAGTATTATTACGACTTTGCACCCGTATGTCAAAAGATGCGTCATTGTTAATCCAGAAGATACGCGTTGTCAATCGAGATCCCAGTCCTTCCACAGTAATGCGGGCATGGCAAGAGGAGCTCGTTGAACGGTACCAACGTATTATGCACGCTTCTTCATTCTCGGCTGCAGCTTGGCGCTGTAGACGTGCACCGTGTGTGCACCCTGAGGTGCTAAGGTATGCACGCAGAGCTCTGCTTTGTCCACCAGGCTCGCCTGCTCACTCGCTGAACTCTATCACCCCAGCTACTGCGGGTACGCGCGACTTTCAAGAATTCACTCAACACTTTGAGTCAATAGCTCGATCTGGGGCTAATGTCTGTTACCCAGGATCCGTTCCCTCGCATCCTCTGCTAAAAGATTTACCTCATGATTCCAACATGTCAATAGACGTCCTCCTATCACCGCCATCCCATGACGACATCAAAGGCGCATTAGACACAATGAAACAGGGATCAGCCCCAGGGCCTGACGGACTCCCTGCAGAGTTTTATGTACAGTTCTGGCCTATCATTGGTCCAACTATGTCACGCGTCATTCGCAAGTGTTTCCAAGATATTACACTTCCAACCTCTTTTGTGGGGAGCATACTCCCCACAAAAGGCGTATAACACTAGTTCCCAAGAAAGACCCAATGTCCACGCGACCAGAAGATTGGCGCCCTATTACCCAAGCTCTTGGCCAACATTTTGGTGTGCCAAATCAGTCCATTCCTTCCAACATTAATCGCTCCCCACCAGGTCTGTTCTGTTCCGGGCTGAGAAATACACACCCATACGTGGTTAACGCGTGACATCATTCAATACACCACTAGCCGATGTGCGCAAGGACTGTTGGTTTCATTAGATCAAGAGAAAGCTTTTGATTTCATAGAACATGGCTACATACTAAATGTTTTACATGCATACGGATTCCCGGATAAGTTCATCGACCTCACCCACGCGATGTGCACTAATTCAGAAAGTACATATGCAGAAAGTGCATATGCAGATGATATTACTCTATATGTACATAATGAACAGTCGCTGCAGCGTGCTCTTGATACATTCCATGATTTTGGTATTATCTCCGGTGCAAGGTTAAACTTTTCTAAAAGCCAGTATTTTTTCACTGGCAACCCCAGCGGTCGTATGAACATCACGTCGCTTTTACAGTGGTCTCCTCAGATTTCAATACTCGAAGTTACTTTCACTGCATTTGGTATACAGGATAGCATCTGGCAGGCCCGTAACTAGGGGGGAGGGGTGTTGAGGGGATTCCGACCCCCCCCCCCCGAAATTTTTTTTATGCTTAAACTTTTCGGGTGATACTTAAAATATTTACACGCCTTCACAGCGACTACCAGCTGCCAAAGTTACACTGCAACTTTCCTGGCATTGCTTTCCTCTTCTTCCTTTCTTCAAACCTACCCTTTTACCAGAACACCTCAGCGCTCCCTCCCCCGCACGCGCACCTGCCCTATTTGTACAGCTTTGCACTTCACCCTCGCGTTCCTTCGAGTCTTTATTTTTTTCGTCTTTCACACCCTAGCAGCTCCTTTATTGATTCCAGATGCTTTTTTTGTGCATTGCCGCTGGAGAAGTTATCCGTCTGTGCGGACCGCACGTGTCGGCTTTGGGTTCCTACGAAAAGCGCGTCTACTTCTGTGAAGGTAAACAGTTCGACAGCAACGGCAACACCAACACGACGTGCGCAAGTTTGCCAAGGGAACGAAACCCCTAAGCGGAAATACTCAGCGGTGCATTCCGAGGATGCAGGCTGCAGGGCAAACTTTTCTCAAACTGTACTCCTCGCCACCGAAACGAATCATCGAAGATGACATCTACTGAAAGACTGGCATATCCGAGCAACTTCGAACAACCTTAACCACACGCAAGGAAATCTACCTCTTCTGTACACAGAAGGTATATGCGCCTCCCTACAAAGCGCACAAAGCGAGGATACAGCCGGCACACAATCCGGCACTAGCGGTCATCTTTCACAGGAGAAAAAAAAAACGCCGCCAAGCTGGGCAGCGCGCGGGAGTACAGAGATTGACGTCACAGCCTACAAAGTGCATTTTTGGGGAGTCGCGGCTATTTAATTAGCGCAGCCCAGAGAGAATTATGCAGGCGCCCAGGGAGCCGTCTGTGAAAAGGTGACTTTTTGACAAGAACGGAGCAACACCTCCTTTCTGGACTGTACCGCGGGAGTGCAAATGTCTCGGCACTGCATTCTTGCGGGTTCACGTATATTAAGGGGAGTATGCAGTGCCCATGGAGTCTTCTGTTAAAAGGTCTTTAAGTAGCGTTAATCCAGTTTGCTGCAGCTGGAGCACAATAATTGGCCTGCATGCACACCAGCTGTAGCGGCGTTCAGAAAACACATGCGCCACGCGGGAGTCGGCGCGTTCATCACACTTGTACATTCTAGCCACTGTAAAGTGGATAAGAGAGGAAGAAAACATCGCCCGCCGTTCACGCCAGGCAGTCGAAGCACTCGCAAACGTCTTTTTGAAGCCACTGGCCACTTCTGTGTGCGTGCACAGGATTGCGGCAGCAAAATGAAAAGACACTCTGCAACAACGAAGCAAAGGAGTCTTGCGTGTTACTTCAAGAAAGTTCGAACCGATGAAGCGGACGGAGAAGAACCGCCTCCTTCGAAGGATAAAACTTCGCCCTCCTCAGCACTGGTGGAAAGCCAAGCGCGTCTGAACTTCTGTAGCGACTCAGGAGAATGCACCGGTTTATATGAATCACCTGAGAACGAACACAAGCAGGACACCCATGCGCCGCCGGGAAATAATGGTGGCCGCAGTGCAACTCCAAGTGATCTTTGTTCTACAGTCAACGCTGGGCAAAGTGACGCCTTTACCACTGGGTGATGCCCAAGGAAGGTGAGTGGCATGGCACCTACACATTCTGGTTCGCCTCCCCTCTGTCCGACGAGTGCGAATATTTTCGACTTGGGACTGTTTGTCTCGAAAAGCAATAATTTAAATCATCCAGAGACGATGGAGAAGCTGCTGCTCAATCTGTGGACCCCTCCGGCTAACTATGATTATCCAGCCACAGAGAAAAGGAATCTGAAGTTCCAACCTCACTGGGTAGATCGTTACCCATGGCTTGTTTATTCAGAGAAGCTTCAAGGAGCATTATGCAAATATTGCGTAGTCTTCGCAAGCGAGTGTGCAGGAAAAGGGGAGCGCACCAGCGCTTGGGCTGTTTTGTAACTAATGAGTTCACCAATTACAAGAAAGCCATGGACGCCTTTAAGAGCCACGCATCCAGCAGTTATCACGCCCTGTCAACAACGCTATCGGAGAACATTTTAGCAGTCCGGTCCCACTCACAGCATATCTTAACACAACTTGACCACTGCCTTAAAATGCAGGCGGAAGAAAACCGCGAGAACTTGCTGCTAATAATAGAAACAATCCTTTTCTGTGGCAGGCAAGAAGTACCGCTTCGCGGCACAGACGACTCTGGTCCGATAAATATGTCTGAAGTGCTGCCATTCAAAAATGATGGAAATTTTCGCGCACTGCTTAGGATGAGAGCGAAATGTGCAGATGCCGCCTTGAGAGCTCACATGGAAACATCTCCGGCGAATGCGCTGTACACGAGCCCAAAAATTCAGAATGAGTTGATCACCCTCTGTGGTAAAATCATACAAATAAAGATAGTGGAAAACATCAACTCAGGTTCGTGTTTTTCAGTTCTAGCTGACGAGACCACTGATATATCTCGCACCGCCCACATTTCCCTATGTGTAAGGTACGTTGGACACGACACGTCGGGAGTGCCCATTCTTAAAGAAGATTTTGTAGATTTCGTTCCCGTGTACGATCTCACTGGCAAGGCGCTGGCGAGCACAATCCTCAACAGCCTTAGAGGTCATGGCTTTGACCTGAACCTACTTTGCGGGCAAGGATATGACGGCGCGGCATCAATGAGCAGCCACCTTAACGGTGTTCAAGCCTTAATTCGTCAAACATCGCCCAAAGCGTTGTACGTGCATTGTAGCACCCGCTCGTTGAACCTTGCTCTGCTTCACGCATGCCAACTCCCCAGCATCCGCAACTGTTTGGGAACTGTATCCTCAACCTGTACGTTTGTGAGAGCTTTGCCACAGAGGACGAACCAACTGCGAGACAAAGTAGAAGATTTAACACAAGAAAAAAAGAAAATCAGTTCTCTCCTTTTGCCAAACAAGGTGGGTAGAGAGTCACGATGCACTTCCGCGTTTCCTTGAACTGTACGTGCCTATTGTACAATTCCTCGAGTATTTGGAAGAAGAGGCCGCGTCACCTGATACTTCATCAAAAGCTTCTCAACTGCTGAATGCCATTACGAAGCCCGAGTTTGTCGTTTCGCTTCAGATCTGTAGCGACCTCTTCTCTTTGACACTGCCACTTTGCGAGTTTCTTCAAAAACATTGACTGTGACTTGGCTCAAGCGTGCGATCACGTAAAGAATGTTATAGACGTTCTTTCCACAAAAAGGGCTAGTGCGGAAACGGAATTTATTAAGATTTTTCTGAAGTCGCTCGCTTTGCTGAAGATCACAAATGTTGAGATGGCCCTACCACGCATCACTGGAAGGCAGATGCAAAGAAGCAACGTACCTTCTGCTACTCCCGAAGAGTACTACCAGAGGAATGTGTATTTGCCTTTGCTGGCTGACTTCGAGACCGGTTCGATGCCCATAAGAAGGTCGTGGTTGGCCTTCACATGCTGCTGCTGAAATTCTGCGCATCGGCTAGCCTTTCTGATATTGATGATGCAGTGCAGTTTTACCTTGGCGACATTCCTTCGGCTAACGTCATCGAAGCAGAGCTCACACTGTCGGTGAACAAATGCTGCCAGATCGAAGAAAAGAATCGCCCAGCTTGTGCTTTACAGGCCTTAGAGATGTGCAACCGCGACTTTTTCCCGAACATCCACAGCCTACTTTCTATCCTGGCGACTTTAACCCGTGTCGACATCGACCCCGGAACGGACTTTTTCCACACTGAGAAGGCTGAAGAGCTACCTTCGAAATCATATGAACAACGACAGATTGGCCGGACTAGCACTGCTCAGCGTCTATCGAGAACTTCAAGTGACCCCAGAACAAGTCCTCACAGAATTTTGCAAGTTGCCGAGAAGAAAAAACTTCCTCGTTTAAACTTCCCTCTATGTTTCAAGAGTCGATTAAAAGCTAAACCCAGCTAGCCCAAGCTTCAACCCTTCTATCCTTTCGCAATTACGAGGAAACTATCCAGCAAGCAGAATGTGCGAACGGTAACAAGAAGATCGGAATGTCGGGCGATTTGTTTGTTTGCTTGCATACATGCTGTCACGGACTGCCATTTTTGCGACCCGGCGTAACGGCAAATTAACGGGCGCCGCACTCCCCGCTGACCGGTGGAACCATTCCCTCATGAAAAGACTGGCCTTTAGTGCAGGGAAGTACTGACTGGGGTGTTCTTCTTCAAACGCTAGTCGCCGATGTTTGATCCTTTGTACCTACGGCGGCGTCGGCAGGGTCGTCAAAGGCCGCGATGCACCCCGAACTAGCTGTAGACTGCAAGACGCACCGGCTGAAACCAAGGAAACTGACCATTCCCACGGGCAAAACTGCTTGTGGACAAGCCGTATGAGAGAACCCCAACAGGTTGTCACTCTCGCTCAGTTGAGGACCCTCTCCTAATTAAAAAGAGACGGGGTCAATATATTTTTAGGGTGGAGTTTCTAACAATGAAACGTGCATAATTGCACCCATGTAGAGGTCTCTTTTCCCCCAGGACGAGAATCAGGGGACACGGAGGTCGATTTAAGAGCAGGATTTCGCCTTGCTAAGCAGTCTAGTTGCTGACCAACATGGTGTAGAAGGAGATCAAGAAGTATCCCTTAAGAGGTTGTGGCTCCGTGTCGGCTGGCCACCTAAACTTAGCCATTCGTCTAGTTGTGACGCGAAATTAGCGTCTGTAACGTAGACATCGGTACTTGAATCTCGAGTAAGCTCAACCTGCCTGACATCGGCTTCAAGCACTAGCCTCCCAGAAACACCAGCGCTGCAACACCGCCGACATCGCAGTTGTGCCAGAACTCTCTCTGACTTTTCGCATCCGATCGTCGTGGACTCAACGCTGCCGGTCGTCACAGGTATCCCGTCACCTGTTTATACCTTCGGACTTTCTCATCTGTAGTTTTATTGTTGGTTAGTTTTGTGTAGTTTGTAATACTTCTCTCTTGTAAGCTGATTTATTGATTTTATATGTATTTTGTTAGTTGGTATTAAGTGTTGTACTAGATTCCTCTGCAATATTCCTAGATTCCTCTGCAGTGCTGCAATATCACTAGAGTTTTGTTTTTCCCCCCATACGTCTCTGATCTCTTCACTGTCTCTGCTTACGTACGGAACGACCTAACCTGCTGCCATTCCCGTCGCCGACTTCGCGCTGGCGAGGCTAGAGTGGCAGCTTGTAACACATACATACCCTTTTTGTACCGCGGTTACATTGTGTTACTTCATCAGGAGCCGTTGGTCGCGGTGTCCCCTGCTTTGGTGGTGCTATTGTCCTAACTTATTTCTTGCTTTAACCAGAATTTGAGGTTGACATACGAATTTCTTTATTTGTGTACAAATAATTGAAAAGTACTATCGAATTATTACAAGTAAGCGATTTACTTGTTTTATTCACGAAAATAAGCCACTATAAATCTTAAAAAATGGCAGCCGTTCTACACGCAATCCCCCCCCCCCCCCGAAAAAATTCCTGGGTACGGCCCTGGCATCTGGTCATTCGTTGTACAAACTCTTCTAAGTGATATCAAAGCAGCCAGGTACTTCTAATTCCTCCTCTTGGAACGCCGATACTGAACTCAAACGGTGTACCTAGGAAAATTTTGGTACCTTTGCCATTCTTTTAAACCACCGCTCCACGTCTGCAGGAAAGTGCAAAGCTGCATCAGTTCATTTTTTTGGTCTGGTGGCACAGAATTGTTATCGCGTCCAGCGTTAGCTCAACCGCGAGATCAAGGCGGTCTTGCATTCCCCGACATTTCCGTCACGGCTTCTACATTGTGCCTCCGCACTCTAATGCGAATACTAAGCAATGATGGCATGCCCGCTCAGACACTGGCTCGCTACCATCTGGTGCCATGACTACGTGTCTTCTTGCCGGATAGCCAAATAAACCAAGGCCCCCAATCAACTAAATTACCATATTTGTATCGAGCCCTTCTGGCATTTCACGGACGTTTAGAAGCTACGTGCCCAGAGATAGAGGTGGCCAATTCTAAAGTGGTGGACACAATAGCCGCCCTTCTACGGCCCTTGGTGCCCCAGCATTGTCAATCTGTAATGAACCGCACTTGGAAACCAATAACTGCCGCAGTGTTGCCAGGGCATCTCAGAGACTTTGTCTGGAGGTTGGGCTGGGGCTTGCTCCCCACGCGAGATCGGTTGCAGCGATGGCAGGTGGTTCGTTCTTCCACTTGCCCTAGCTGCGGCATGGCAGAGACCAATCGACATGCGACGTTTGAATGTGTGGTTTCCCGCCTTTTTTGGCGTGCGGTTAATGCTGGTTATCGGGGACAGGGTGTGCGAACTTTCGTGTCCAACGGCCGATTTCCGCGTAGCCACTTCTCCGCTTTGTTAACAGTTGTGGGGCTGTTCAGCCTTTGGAGAAACCGATGTGAGGCCGTAGCTGCCAATTGCCGCCGGCGTGCTTTGTGGCCGATACTGGAGAGAATGAGACGAGAGATCCTCGCATTCCTCTCCGAGGAGCTTTTCTCCCTCGGGGAGCAAGAGTTTCTGCGGCATTGGTCGTCCCTTTCGTCAAGGTGGAACACGAAAGGCTCATTTTTCGACCGACTTGGTGCTAAGCAGCGCCCGTTGAGATGTTTTATATGATTTCATTTGTTACAAATCGTGTTTCATCGCATCTACTGTATCGTTATACCATTGTATCATGATATCGCATTGAGTTCTTGTGTACATATATGCCAACATTGTCATGTATATTAGAGCAAATGTCTTCACTGTAACGTAGTGATGTTAGTCGTGAAATATAGATGTGCCGAGGTGTATATGCCCTGTTACTGGAATGGTATGAAGCCTTTGTGTTCTGTACATGCTTTAAATATTTTTTTCTAAACACGGTGATCTCTCGCGTAATGCTTACTCTCCACAAAAGAATTTAGCTCCAGCACCGGAGGTATGTTCGAGACTTACAATCCCGGCAACCCTGAGTGTTGCCTGCTTTGCCTAAACAAGCGTGGCCCCGTTCGCGTCTCTTTCACACATTCTGACATGCTCTCTTGTCTGACGAAGTCGAAATTGCTCACGAAATATGTTATCAAAAAAAGTCCCAGTCTGGCCTCTCTATCGTACTACGATAGCCCCTCGTTATTAGGTAATGTTTTCATTGATCGGTGCCGCGTGTTTACCAAAAAGAACACACCATCAGAACTTACTGCCATAGTCGCATGCGAGAGAGTGACGCCATCTGCGTTGAAACGTCACCTAAAACGTCATTTTTAAAGCAACAGGATGCCTCCGACCTCTGGTTCTCGCAGTAGTTACGCTGGAAAAGTAATCAAAATTGTAGAGTGGCATGGCGTAGGTTACTGGCTCCTCAGTTACATGGGTCAACCATTGACACTGGCAAAAGAGTGATGTTTATGTTTGCTCAGCACCAGGAGGAACCTTTCCAGTTTGTTTGAATTCTGGCGTAGTATATATATGACCCCGCAGGCTGCGGGATCAAAACCCGGCCGTGGCAGCTGCATTTTCGATGGTGGCGGAAATGCTGTAGGCCCGCGTGCACAGATTCGGGTGCACGTTAAAAAACCTAGGATGGTCGGAATTTTCGGAGCCCTCCACTATGGAATCTCTTCTAATCATGGGGTGGTTTTGGGACGTTAAACCCCATATATCAATCAATCAAGATACAGTCAGGAGTTTTAGTAACTACCTGCGCATGAATACACTGGAGACCGATTACGTGAGGATAAGCTATCGACACGTTTCGTACTTCAAGTAACGCTGTATCACCTTCAAATTCAATGTATCTATACGGCATATCTCTAATCCCTACATTGTGCACAAACTATCATTTACCGTACTAAAAAGCAATGGCTTGTTGTATTTCAAATGTCATCGCTGTGTTCAGTCATACTTTTTACTCCGGTTTTAACGCAGTCTAGTAACGAAGGATTGTGAAGAATACTGCCCACTCTTAACTAGCTGCAAGTATTTTTGCTTCACAGTTCAAAAAAGACGTTGCAATGTGGCAACTCCCACTCTATTCAAACAGAAGCTGTTTTTTTCGTAATTTTGTTAATGTGATCCACTGAAACAAATTTAAATTGGGTATACAATTGTCACACACAGGTCCCGTTAATTAGGGAGGCGATCGCTGGGCTAATTCCAAGGGCCGAAGTATCAGCCCCCCGAACCGCACCACGAAAGCGTGAACAATTTAGAAGTGGTCCTTATTGGCGCGCCAGCAGACGCCGGCTGTGGCCCAAAGAACAAGTCAGAGCCGAGAGTTGATAAACAAACAAAATTATATTCTCAATAATGGCAGATCGAAAACAATACACGAGTATGCACACTCCACAATAGTTGAGTACAATATGTCACCAATCAACCAACGTACTACACAGTACAATCAGCCACACTCAAAACAACGGACACAGACAACAACTCACACTACAATGCAGTCGCATGCATTGAACAACCAAGACACTTAAGGACTAAAGAGATAGAAAACCTATTCAGTCCAAAGTCCTTGGAACAAAAGTCTGAATGATACTCTTCCGAGAATCACTCACTCAAAGTCCAGCGTTGTTGTCGTTCCGCAGCCCTCGAACTTTCTCTTCCAGGAAACCTCGCGTCTTCAATTGGCCACTCTCCAAGCTTCAAACTTCTTCGCCGGAAACACGTCGGCCTCACACACGCAGCTGTTGCCACGCGTCTTCGCTCGATAGTGGTAAACACACGCTCTTGCCTGTAGCTCGAGCCTTCACTCCTCAGGTGGAAATCCTCTTCTTCTCCTGCTTTGTCGCTACGGACAAAACCTTCGCCGACTACACGGCGGAATCCCTACGCGCACTGGCGCTAACTTCCGTCTTCTCCTTCAAAGTTTCTCTTCCAGGAAACCTCACGTCTTCTCCTGATCTCTCATCTCCGCTGCTCGGTTAAATACCTTCCGCGCGATATTCCAGAAGGTTCTCGTCATTTCGTCGGCGCGATACGCAGCGAAGGCTGAGGAGAGGCGCGAGACTGTACGAGGGCCGTCCCCCACCGATGACTCAACCCGGCAGAACACGCCCCTTTCCTTCTAGAACTTTCCAGTGCTTGCCCGGCCGCCGCTGTGGGGTGAGGAGGTTCATCGGCGAAGCCAAGCTTCCGAGGGGAGAGCGTCGCGTGCCCGGGGAGCCTTTAGATGTTTATCTTTTTTTTTCGTTGACCTCGCGGCGTCACTCCTGCGCGTTATCGCAAGAATTTGGCGGCGCGCCCATTTTGAGCGCTCGTTCTGTGACAACAATAAAGAAATTTCCGTAGAAATCCTAGTTTATTTGCAGTGCTACTGTGAAGATTTTTTCGAATTCAAAACAGTTAATTAAGCGTGATGACCGCTAAAACAAAGCAAAGTGAAGTACTCTCCAAATGAGGTGCGAAAGGAAGATAAATGTATGAGAAAAAATGGTAGATGTTCATTATAGTTCTGAATAAACTGAGCAAGTGGGCTGAAATTGAATCGCCACGTCTCTTCGAAACAGGTGCAGGGAGATTGCAATGGCAACCCTGATGTGAACTCGCAATAGCAGAGAAAAAGAACTTTGTGCCGCAATCCAGGAAGGGGATGGGAGTTTTGTGGAAGAAAGAAAAACAGAAAAAATAAAGGAAATGGAAGGGTGCTGGAGAGAGAAAAAAATTAGAACACCGACACGAAAAACACAAAAGGACATTTGGGAGAGGACAGCTGTCAACGAAATTTTTCTTCCTAGAGTCTGCGTATAACTTTGTTTTCAGAAATGCTTGCGTTTATTTGCTTACATATAATAAAGCGTACATCTGAATTCTATGCACGCACTCTTCGCAGGTTGTGCTCTTCGCCGCCGTTCCTTTTTTGCTTTTCACACACGTACAAACTTACGTTTGCGAGCGCGGATTGCTTATGTGCCTGGGCAGGAACACTTCCCTCTTTTCTATACTTCACTCCCTAACGTCAAACATTCCCCGTGTTCGGAAGAAGCAGGCTGCTTTGTTTGTTAATGCAGTGGGCAGGAGATTACGTTCTATCAAATACGTTCTTCATTTGTGGTACCCCTTGACTAGGAGCCACCAGATGCAAAAGAGGACGAGGATGACGGTGTGGGAGAGGTGTCTTAACTTGCTCCTACCTTTTTTCTGCACCCTAAGATTTTTCTGAGTGGCCCCTGCAACATTATGCCTGTTTATTTCTAAAAAGGCGGTTTACTACCCTGTCAAATTGGCAACACTCCCTTCACTGTATACACACACCTTCGTTGCCACAGACCAATCTGGGGTGGGCACGGTGCAAAACAGTGGCAGCAGACGGGGATCCTGCAAACTATTTGGCGGCTTGTCTATATGCAGTACATCGCTATTTCTTGTTTTGCTCGCCTTTCTCGTGTGCATTTTCTCCCTTTCACGTTGATTGACTCGCCGATCTCACACACTTCCCGAATTCTCGAAGCCATTTGAAAGCCGCAATGCGAGCTAGAGAGCGCTGAAAATTATGCGGTATATAGAAATGATAACAAAGCAAGCAAAAAGCATAGATCAAGGAAGACGCGCAGAGTCGTATCCCGTGCAGGCGAGCAGGGTTCTCCCATGCAAGTCGTAAGCCGAGCATCCGTTCTTCCCGGTTCTGCGGGAGACCACGCATCGGCCAGACACTGCGAATAGCGGTTGCGTCTGCGGGGGCTTTTCAATACGCGGTGGCAAGGCGAAAACACGAATCGCAGAAACTAAGGAAAGTGTGGGAAGGACTCAGACATGCGCGCTTCATTTTTCTGTATGCGCAGGTGCACCCAAATGAACGTAACATATACATCAATTTACAGCAGTGAGCCGTCTTCCCCCAACATTAAGCCAGTTGTTTCGTTAAAACGACCTTGTCGTGTGTAGACTGGAGTGTTACTTTGCGCAGAGAAGAAAAAAAGGAGATGCCTAAACTTCGTTGGAGCTCGAAAGGCGGCACCATGCACAGGTCTTGCAGTGAAGGAGAATCTCTGTACAGTACATCTATAGAACGACTTCCAGCGCAGTTCCCCGCGAACTTGGCGCGTGCTGTTTTATCTCGTTTCCGTGACCGGCTGCCATCGCAGCCGCGTATTGGTTGTAGAATCAGCAGCACGGCCGATGTGGCACCCCGCAGTGTTTGTACTACTCGTGCTGCGGCACCGCAGTTCATTGGTATGCTGCGTGTTCAAGCAGCGCAATGGTATTGTCGTATCCAGCTGCACTTGTACCTTCTCTTCTCTTGTATGAATTATTGAACAGGGGCAGCAAGCTCAAATTGATGGCTTTTCGCCGGCCCAATCTGTCCTCGTCTGGCACGCTTCGCCTTGGGGCTTTTTGTTGAGGTATACTTGTTTCCGATATTGTTGAGCGGCAGTATGTATTTTCCTGTTTTTGAACGCACCCGTTCCAAACACCAAGATAATTATATGCTCCTCGAGCACGGTGGCCTCGGCTCCACACCAGTGTCGTCAAAAAAAAAATAAACCGAGGCGTTCCTTGTTTGCTTCGATAGGTGCTGTGCCACTCGTGTTTCGGCAGGAGAATGCTTTTATGGAAGGCCTACTCGTACTCAGCGTATTTCTTATAAGAACAAGGCTCATTGCCCAATGCAAGTGAGATGAGAAACGTGGTTATTCAGCGATATTGCTGTTTTATCTGCTTTCTCGTCTTTACGTATGTATGAGACCGGTGCATTATTGCCCATAGTTAACCCAAACTGACCCTTCCCTCCTCTCTCCTCTCCTCATAGGGTTCAAACGTCACAAAAGGCTACGTGTATGCAGTTCACGAAATAAGAAATCGCATTGATGTAGACTGATGTACACCTCACCTTTCTTTCTCTTTATACGGAGGTTTCACGTGAGTGCTGCTGCAAAGCGACCCGAAATAACAAAAACCAACAAAACCATTTGTTGATTTACTACGGTCAAAGCCCATGTCTTCTACATCACCTAGTTATGTCACTCTCAGCAACTCCTTCCACTGGACCTGAATGAGAACATATGAGAAAAGATGCGTCGGAGAAACCGGGACCCCCATGATGGACGCAGGTGGGAGAAAATACACTTCTAACGGGTTACGGACAAACGGGTAGACGGAAGAAAAACATGCATCAGATATGGCTACAGGCCCGGCTCTATCGAAAGGGGAGAACATGGCCACGATGCAAGACGGCCAAATCTGATTCGTTATTGTTGACGCTGACGCCATCGTCAGGGCGAAATGAAAGGCTGGATATTTAGGGAGAACGATGACGCCGACAAGCGGAAGAAACAACGAAATCCCATTTTTCGGCATCATTCGGCCCCGTCAGATCGTTCAGATTTGGGCGCACGTTAAAGAACCCTAGGTGTTCAAAATTTCTGGAGCCCTTCACTACGACGTCTCTCATAATCATATGGTGGTTTTGGGACGTTAAACCCCACAAATCAATCAATCAATCGTCAGATTGTTCGTCACGACTGACGCTTTGTCGATACGCATGGCTATGGCCGCTAGGGATTGGCGGCAGCGGAAAAAAAAACACTCGGGCAGCAGCACGTAAAAGATGAGGCAAAGAATTAAGGATGGTTGAATGGGATAGTTTTAAAAAAATCAGAGAGAAGGAAGCATGCGATGTCATCGAAAACTTAGATGAATGGCTAGGGAACCTTAAGCAAAATATTCAAATGGCAACTAAGACCATACCAAAAACAGAAGGACTAGAAAGCACAGACAGTAAGCTCCTACATATGTGGGAGGCAAAAAAGAGCCTAGAAAAACGGTGGAAAGCACAAAAACACAACAAACGCCTTAGAAAAAGGATAGCCACCCTCAGTAAAGATATTGAGAAGTACGCGGAGCAACTATGCAGACAACAATGGGAGGAAAGATGTGATGCGATGGAAAAACAAATAAGTCTCTCTAAAACGTGGAACCTGTTAAGATGTTTGATAGACTCGGAAGCGAGCAAGACAGCACAACAATAAAACTTTATCAGACTTGTCCGTAAGTACAGAGGCACGGAGGAAGAACTGATTGAAGAAATCAGACAGAGATACATTGGGGATATAACCAAAGAGCAATTAAGCTCGTACAGAGGTAAAGAAAAGGATTCCCTAGACCGGCCCATATTAGAGGCCGAGGTACGATTGGAACTAGTGAAACAGAGCACAACATCCGCCCCGGGCCCCGATGGGATCAAGAATAAAACGCTCAGAAATTTAGACGACAAATCTATCACAGCCCTCACCGAATATATGAACAAGTGTTGGGAAAAAGGTAAGATACCCAAGCAATAGAAAACGGCAACAATCATAATGATTCCCAAGCCAGGCAAGAAACTAGATCTTGATAATCTTAGGCCTATTTCCGTGACATCCTGCTTAGGAAAGTTATTAGAGCATGTCATCCTAACTTACCTGTCAAACTATATGGAAGGCAATGAGCTCTTTCCTCATACGATGGTAGGCTTCAGAGCGAAACTGTCTACACCGGACATTATGCTTAAGATTAAACACCAAATAATTGATTCGGGTCTCAATGCACACGACACAAAGGTAATAGTTGGCCTAGATCCTAAAAAGGCATTCGATAGTACATCACATAAAGCTATACTTGCCAATATTCAAGCGTTAGGGGTAGGAAAAAGAGTATACGATTATATAAAAGACTTTTTAACTGACCAGGCTGCAAGAATAATACTAGGCGAAGCAGAATCCCAAAAGTTTAGTCTGGGCAGCAGAGGTACGCTGCAAGGCTCAGTCCTTTCCCTGTTTCTTTTTAACGTGGCCATGATAGGTCTCCCTACCAGGCTGAACGAAATTCCAGGACTTCGCCATAGCCTCTATGCAGATGACAATACCTTATGGGTAGCAGAGGGTAGTGACGGATACATAGAGGAAACTTTACAAACCGCAGTGAATGTTATAGAAGAATATGCCACCCATACAGGATTACAATGTCCACCAGAAAAATCGGAACTTCTCTTCTATAACCCGACATGTAGGGGTCGGAAAATTATCCAGGAAAAACCTAACATTAAAGTCTTTGTTGGAAAAATGCAAATACCTGTGGTCGAAAGCATAATAATTCTGGGACTCCGAATCAGCTCGAACGGGCATAACGGAGAGGCGATTAGATTACTTGAAACCAGTGTGCAGCAAATTATGCGTCTACTTATGCATCTACTTATGCGTCTACAAATTATGCGTCTACTAAGAGGAACGGAGGAAGAGAGAAGAGAAGAGGACCGGGATTCCCGGGAATTAGCTCTTCGGCTACCTAGACTAGGCTAGAGTCACCTAGAATACTTGGGGGAGTGTTCAAAGCGCCGCGCAAATACGTGGGAATGCATGTTCATCGCCTTTCGCGATGAACTTCGCGCCGCGGCGCTGCCATGCCAGACCCGTGGAGTTCAGTTCGGACTGGCACGGTGGATGGACGTGTTTTTCGAGCACTCCCGATCTACTGCTCAGATAAGTGTTTTTGCTTATTTGAGTTTGCTTTTATAATGAATAAGGCAGCAGTTTAAACCTTTCTAGCATTTTAATACATTGTGTGACTTTATCGGGGGTCACCAGATATTTGGTGTGTGTGTGTGTGTGTGTGTGTGTGTGTGTGTGTGTGTGTGTGTGTGTGTGTGTGTGTGTGTGTGTGTGTGTGTGTGTGTGTGTGTGTGTGTGTGTGTGTGTGTGTGTGTGTGTGTGTCATAATAGTGTCCTCACGTGCTTTGCTGCACTAGATTTTAGGTACTGCTGCAATTACTTTACGGCGGTGTCTTCCAACAGTTCTTACGAAAATAATCTGGAGGCAGTTTCTCGCGGCTCCACCAAGTCAGTCCTTTGATCGCCAACCATGTCATCTGCCTGTGTTGTTTCGCTCTTTTGCCAGAAACGCTTTTCTTGGTCTGCTAACGACGTTGGCACTTTCTGCGCTTTCTATTGGGTTTTACTTCTTGTTTGTCTTTTTGCGACACTGGCAAGACACAAAGGAGCTAATTTATTGCTTATGAAAATATTTTATGCTTTCTTTCGGGAGGCAGCGGTGATAAACGTTGTTTCGCACTGCCCGGTGGTCAGAGACATCGCAAGCTTTATGCATGTCACCTGGTTTCACATAGCATACGACATGATGCCGTCGCAAACTTTGTCGATCTGTGACCTCATCACGTGATATTTTTTTTTTTGCATCACTCCTGCTGATTTCGCGAGACGCGGGCGGATTATTCTCGTGTTTGATGTAGCAGCTAAGGCTTTCGCGTTGACAAAAAAATGAACAGGAAAAACCTACGTAAATTAATCGACAACAGTGCTCCACCATGTATGCCTCACTTCATGTTAGGAGCGGCCTCCGGGAAACAAACGTGATAATCAGCTATATGCCCGTCGTACACAGGAGGCTTGGTTTTGCGATCAGGGCATCTCTACGTTAATTAAAGACATACGCTGTGTCAAACAATGGGAATTTTTTAGCTTTGTCAATACAACGGAGCAAGTAAAAAACGTGGTGTAAGATACACTGACCTCATCAGGAAAATGCAGAAAATAAAAATCAGTTGAATGAGTTCAAAGTAAGTTGTTTTGAACTTTTCGTTTCGTATGGTGAGGACTTGTAGCAATGCACGCCAAGGGCGTATCCAGAAAGTTTTTTCGGGGGGGGGGGGGGGGGCGTTAGCAGTATATGCTGCGAAATGGAAGCGAGAGAACCCAGAAACGCTGAGCATGTCTGCGATGCAATAGGTTCCGATCGCCCCGAGGTATTCTTCTCAAACGTGCACCATCTTTAAAAAAATCCGGCAACTCTGCCGGTGAGAAGCAGAATACTTTTTTTCATCGCTGAGACGCCTAAAGTTGTGCATGAGAGCTACAACACATGAAAGATTGTTTGGCATCGCTCTCTGAAGATCTGCCGTGCAATACAAGTCTGTCCTTTAGCGGGTACGTAGTCTGCTTCAGCTTAATGTGTGTGTAATATCAACTGTTTGCGCCAGCTCAATCAAGGATGAAAGTTAACTAAAGTTATTCTTGGATTGAGATGTTCTGAACAACAGTAAAAACATAGTTGTAAATGATCAATTATTTGGGTTTAACATCTCATAAGCGAGTTCACTGCCAAGGTAGGGAAGAAGCAGGCTGGAGACCAGACAGTAGGAGATTGTGGCATCGGTACTATAAATTCCAGAGGGGAACTATCAGTAGAATTCACAGAAGGCAATAATTTGCGGATCTTGAATACCTTCTACCGAAAACGAGGGAACCGTTAGTGGACATGGAGGAGCCCCAATGGCAAATGTAAGAACGAAATAAACTTTATACTGAGTGCACACCCACGCATCGTGCTGGATGTGTAAGTGCTTGGCAAAGTACGATGCAGAGACCATAGAATGGTACAGTTTCGAATTCGCCTAGACTTGAAAAAGGAATGACAGAAGTTAATATTGAAGATGCCAATAAATGAGCTAGCACTAAAAGACAAAGTACGGCAATTCAGAGTCTCGCTTCGGAACCGGTACTCGCCTCTTATTGAAAAAACTGGCCTAAGCATTGACGCAATGAATGATAAGCTGATGAGCATCATTACGGAGTGTGCAGTGGAAGTTGAAGGTACGGTACGTAGACACGACATTGGCAAGCTGTCGCAGTATACGAAGAACCTCCTTAAAAACGTGAAAGGATGAAAGGCTAAAATATGTACAACAGAAAAAATTGAATTGGCATGGCCTTCAAAGTAGAATAATAAGCGTAAGGTATTGGATGTAAGAAGGCATAACATGAAGCAAATTGAACACGCTCTGAAAAACAGAGGAAGCGTCAAAGTAATGAAGAGAAAACTTGTTATAGGCAAAAATCGGATGTAATCAGATGTATGTCCTAAGAGACAAGGAGGGCAAAATAACTATCGATATGGATAGGATAGTTAAAATAATGGAGGATTTTTACAGAGATATGTACAGTAGCTGGGACAACCACTGTCTTAATATAAGAACTAGCAGTAACCCAGATGGCATCACACCAGCAATGATAGAAGAAGTCAGAAAAGCTTTGGAGAGCATGCAAAAAGGCAAAGCTGCTGATGAGGATCAGATAACATCAGGTCTGCTAAAAGACGAAGGACGGACTGTGTTAGAAAAACTAGCTACCCTGTTTACGAAGTGTGTCCTGACGGGAAGAGTACCAGAATCTTGGAAGAATGCTAACATCATCTCAATACTTAAAAAGGAGATGCCAAGTACTTGAAGAATTACAGGCCGATCAGCTTGCTCTCCGTCGTATACAAGCTGTTTACAAAGGTAATTGCTAACAGAATTAAGACATTGGAATTCGATCAACCAAGGAACAAGCAGGATTTCGGACAAGCTATACTCAACAATCGACCTCATTCATACTATGAATCAGGTAATAGAGAAATGCTCAGAGTACAGCTAACCACTGGGTTGTTAGTACAGTGCTGTGTTCTCATCTCTTCTATCCCCTCCTGTCATTTGCGCTGTTAAGCACTTTCTTCGTCTACTATACATAGCTTTCATAGATTGCGAGAAGGCATTTGGTTCGGTAGAAATATCAGCAGTCATACGGACACTAGGGAACCTGGGCGTCAACGAAGCATATACAAACATCCTGAAAGAAATCTACTGAGGATAAACTACCATCATAGTGCTCCATAAAGAAAGCGACAACATACCAGTCAACAAGGGTGTAAGGCAGGGGGATACAATGTCCCCAATGCTATTTACCGCGTGCTTACAGGATGTTTCAGAGGCCTCGAATGAGAAGAGTTAGGAATAAGAGTTAATAAAGAGTCCGTTCTATTATTCTCCTTTTCCTCCACCCCAAGTGTAGGGTAGCCAACCGAGCCAAGCTTGGTTAACCTCCCTGCCTTTCCTCTCCATTTATCTCTCTCTCTCTCCTTAGTAACCTGCGCTCCCCGATGACATCGCATTGCTGAGTTACTCAGGGGACGAATTGCAACTCATGATTACGGAGTTAGACAAGGAGAGCAGAAAGTTAGGTCTTAAAACTAATCTGCAGAAAACGAAAGTAATCTACAACCTCGGAAGAGAACAGTGCTTCGAGATAGGTAATAGTGCACTAGAAGTTGTAAAAGACTATGCATACTTAGGACAGGTACTAACAGTGGAGCCGAACTACGAGATTGAAGTAACTAGAAGAATAAGAATGGGGTGGAGCACATTTGACAGGCACTCTCAAATCGTGACAGGTAGATTGACACTATCCAACAAGAGGAAGGTATTAAAACAGTATCATCTTGCCGATACTTATCTATGGAACAGAAACCTGGAGACTTACAAAGAAGATTCAGCTTAAATTGAGGACTACGCAGAGAGCGATGGAAAGAAAAATGATAAATGCAACGTAAAGAGACAAGAATAGAGCAGAGTGGATCAGAGAACAAACCGGGGTTAAGGATATCATAGTTGAAATCAAGAAGAGGAAATGGACATGGGCCGGGCATGTAGCGCGTTGGCAGGATAACCATTGGTCATTAAAAGTAACTGATTGGATTCCCAGAGAAGGCAAGCGGGTAAGGGGGAGACAGAAAGTTAGGTGGGCAGATGAGATTAAGAAGTTTGCGGGTATAGAGGGCAGCAGCAGGCACATACAGGAACGATTTGACTGGCGGAACATGGGAGATGCCCTTGTCCTGCAGTGGACGTATTTAGCTGATGATGATGATGATGTTGACGACGACGACGACGACGACGATGATGATGATGATGATGATGATGATTATGATGATGATGATGATGATCAAAACCACAATACGACTACCAGAGACATCGTAGTGGGGTGCTTCGGAAATTTTACCACTTTGCTTCTTTAACATGCGCCTAAATCAAAGTGCACGGGCCTCAAGCATTTTCACGTCGAAAATACGACAAGGATTCAATGCCGCTACCTGCAGGGCAGAAATAGAGCACCATACCCATGGACCACCCTGGTGAGTAGTAAAAAAGACGGTTTTGGTAAAATCAGTGAGCGCTACTTTTCGTCCAGCTGTAAGGAAGCAAGTTCAACTGTATGAGACATTGCTGAAACTCACTTTGACAGCGCGGCAGAGGGATTCTGTTCTCTCCTGTTGCCTACTCATTGCCTTTCGGTGGCAAGTTTCACTTGCAGACGTGGTTAGCGGATACTACAGGTGTGAATGACAATGTAGTAACCACATTTGCATGTGGTGATTCTAGGAAATTGTGGGAAATATATAAGGCATATAATGTGACATGCAATGCGCAGGATAATATTTGTGTCAATTGAAAAAGATAATCAGCACAAATATGTAATGTGTCTGTCCGTGGCGTGAGACATTGCTTGCACAGTGTTTCTTTCATTTCTTGTAAAAAAGTATGGTTACTATGTATATTGCTCGTAATTTTACGTGATAACACGCCCAACCAAGTTTCTTTATTCTGCGCATTTCTTGTCGGGCTGCTTGTCGCTAGTTGCAGAAATTGCTCGGTGTGCCCTTCTAGTCATCTCAATCTAAAGGAACGAGCATATGAAGCGAATCAATATATATAATTTGTCGTTATATTTTTTCAGCTTTATGTTCCTTATTCTTGCGCTGTTTGCCACAGTACTGACCAAAAAAGCTTGTGCTCACTACAGCTGCCCACTCTCCGTGTCTCACTACGCTGCTTTAGGTTTATTACCACCATCTATTTATTTATGAGCCTAAGTTACATGATGAGCATTTCAGTAGGCTTTTCTAAGGCTGTGATTACCATGCACGTTTGCTTGTGTAGCACCTTCGTCACTAGACAACACTTCGGAGTGCTTAGACGTTAGGGCATAATAAAGATTTGTATAAATACAGTGTACACTCGCATACAAGCCCAGTTAGGTGTATAAACCGAACATTCTGTCGCGCAAGTGAGCGTGTGTGTGTGTGTGTGTGTGTGTGTGTGTGTGTGTGTGTGTGTGTGTGTGTGTGTGTGTGTGTGTGTGTGTGTGTGTGTGTGTGTGTGTGTGTGTGTGTGTGTGTGTGTGTGTGTGTTATGGAATGTTAGCAAGACGTGCGAAGGTTAAATAGAAACGTTATTCTTTGCCATGAGTATATCTAAGCACACGTACGAAGAGGCACACTGTAATATGCTTGAACGTGGGCTATCAGACCTTGCAAGGACACAGTTCCATGGAACTGTGTTTGGCTATTTCCATTAGAACCAACCTCTCCCTATTTGAAATTATTGTGATCGACTGTGATGAAATCTGTTTCGGCGGGTACTAGTATGACCACCGCTTGAGCATTAATCCCGCCATCGAGCCAACTTAAAACAGTCGCGGCCGAGATTTCCGCCCAAGTATATGCAGAATGCTAAGTCTTGAGAAACACCGCAATACGTTTTTTTTTTCGTGTGCAGACATTAATATTTGTAAAAATTGGCCCCGTATCTGCATGCTACACTGCAAATGTCGTCGAAAGACGATAGTCTTGCGTCGGGAGAGAGGGAACGAAGCGTTTTTTTTTTTGGCGTTTTGCGCAAGAAAATCGGTGAATGGTATACTACAGGCGCTGCGTTAGAGTGTTTCGAGCGTGCAGCGGAGGCGAACGAGCGCATCAAGTCACGTCACACGTGAGACGTGAGCGCCATCTGCCAGTTATCTTGGAAAACAAAGCGCGCGCGCCCTGCGCGCTCGTCTAGGAGATGATAAGGTGTAAAATGCGAGGCGACGGGTAGGTGCCACCACCTCGTCGTCTTAGCAAAGCGTTGGAAACACTTGCCTTTTCGTGCAAGCGTTGCCTGCTCAGTGCGACGGGATAAACGCTGTGGTCCTTATAATTACTTTAGTATGCCTTTTCTAGTAAGAGACACGCATATAGAATTTCGACGTGTTGTTATGGTGCCTCAGATATGCACAATAATGATTTTTAATTGACAATCGCACAAGTATGATCACTGAATCTTGAGCAATATTGGCGGGCGCTGCGGATGGGGTCGGCCGTTTGGAGTATTGTTTGGCCACTTTGCTGTTTAGGGTAAAGTTAAGGGCGGACAAACAGACAGACCTAAATTTTTGCGTCGAAGGTCTCCAAGAAATACTATCGTCTTTAAAAGCGCCCAGCAATGATATTTTGATAGTAGCAGCGCTTAGTTTCTAAATCATCGACGAAAAAAAAAGTAAGTTGAGTAAGTGGCAGGGAGGGGAGGGGGGTTTCCGAGCTCGTAAAGCCCGACCGATGGATGGATGGATTGATGTGGCAGTATACCCTTTAGATCGGGCGGCTAATGCCACCTAGTCGTAATACTTAGTGAACCAACAACTAGATTTATATTTTTTTTTAAGTAGTGAAGTTGAGGACTGGTACTTTGCAGTAAAGGATTTAATTTTCACTCGTGCCTTGATTTTAGCCACCAATCAGATAACCTCCTTCAAGTTATTTCTACCCGCTTAAATTCTATTTTGCCCTCGCTGTCCCTAAACCCCAGTGCTATGAAAAATTCTGCGCCATCTTCCTGAACTATAGGGTGAAGCCCTTTACAGAACATTATCAGGTGTTCGGCACTTTTCTCCTCCTCTCCACACGCACTGCATACCATGTCTACCCTTTCATATTTGGCCCGATAAGCCTTGGTTTTCCATACTCCCGTCCTGGCCTCAAACGCTAGAGAACTAGCCCTAATATTATCATAGATTCTTTCCTTGGCAAAAAAAGTTCAATAGATCGATAGCGTGGACTTTTTCATCATGCCGATTCTCCACATGTCGGTCTCCGTTTCTTTCACCTTCTTCTTAACCGATAGTTCTTTTTGCTTTGGCCCCTGCTGTTTTTTAGGCATTTACCCATCGATTTTCTGGCTCACTTCCTCTATTTTGTATCGACATTCCTCATGTAAAAGTAGCAGATATCCTTCCTAGCCCAACGTTCCTTCCCCATTTTTCTCAATCGCTTCTCAAATTTTATCTTACTGCTAGCTTCCCTGCCCTCAAATGATGTCCATTCCGTATCACCTTGTGCTCCCTGACTTGGTGTATTCCCGTGAGCTCCTAAAGCAAGCCTACCTATTCCACGTTGCTTAATTTCCAATCTTGCTTGAACCTCTGATATCATGCACAAGACCGCATTGCCGAAAGTCAGACCAGGAATCATGACCCTTTTCTATATTGCTCTCACAACATCATACCTACTGTAATTCCACAGTGCTCTATTTTTCATCACCGCTGCATTCCTGTTACATTCAGTCGTTACGTATATTTCTTGTTCCTTTAGGTACTCGGTCCCATTGCTTATCCATACGCCCAGATATTTGTGTTTATCTGTTATCTCTAGGGTGACCTCCTGTATCCTAAGCTCACTATCTTCAGTATCACTAAAAAACATGACTGCCGATTTTTTTTATTGAATCTGAAATCTAACCTATCTCCCTCATTACCGCCGATGTCCAGCAATCTCTGCAATTCTTCCTTGTTGTCGGCCATTAGCACTATATCATCTGCGTGCATCAATGCTGGTAGTGCCTGTTCCATGAGTTTTCGTTGTTTGATAAAAGTGAGGTTGGAGCAAAGTCTACTTCCCTCTATAATTTGGCCTCTAATCCTTGTAGGTACGTCATGAATAACAAGGGTTACAAAGGACACCCTTTCCTAAGCCCCCGTTTTATCTCTGTGGGCTTGGATACCTGTTTTTTTTCAATTTTATAACTACCTTGTTACTTTTATAGATATCATTCAAAAGATTAGTGAGTCCATCTTCCACACCTATAGTGTGTGTCCAGTATTCCCCACAACTCCTCTTGAACCACGCCATCGTACGCTCCCTTGTTATCCAAAAATGCGAGCCACGAGGGCATGTGTTTCTTTTCTGCTATTTCGATGCACTGCGTAAGTGAGAACAGATTGTCTTCCAATCTCCTGTGTTTCCAAAACCCATTCTGTAGTTCTCCCCGCACCCCCTCATCCTCTAGCCATGCTTAAAGTCTTTCCTTTATAATCTGCATCTCCAGCCTGTAGAGCACTGCATGTCACTGTTTAGGATGGTAGTTGTTTATGTCAGCTTTGTCCCCCTTTCCTATGAAAGGGGGACAAAGCACGATCTATATAGATAGATCATGCTCATCCTGCTAAGTTTCCATCCCTCGCCGGGGACTTCACCATCGATTATTGCTTTGCTCGTTGTCTCTCTCAAAGTCTGCTCAGATTCGGGACCCAATGTCTTCATCAGTATAATTGGGATACCATCTGGGCCTGTTTATGTTCTACTAGGAACCCTCTTCTCAGCCCTTTCCCACTCTCGTTGTGAAAATGGAGCCACTGCGCCATTCTTGAGGCGCATAGGGCACTTATTTGTTGAAATTTTTCAGTCACCTTTGTTCTGATATATTCAATAGCGTCCACTTCTAGCCTACCACCTTGAGCTGTAGTTATAAACCTCTGCTCTATACTTGTCTCATTTCTTGGGGAGTTTAGATGGTTCCAAAATTTTGCAGGTGCCTTTCTATTCTTTTTATGTACTTCTGGCGCAGCAGCGCCTCAGCCCGGCAGTCCGCCGCCAAAGGCCAGCGCGGGAGCCGACGCTTTTACGGCTCAAGTCGCAGGCATCTCAAGTCGCAGGAGTTGGTCGAAATTGGTTTAAAACAAGTGCAGGCATCGTGGACGGCAGTTCAGACAAATGTCTGCTCCAAGTTTAGAGGTAGTGCAGCTGGAGTACAAGCTGGGACGCTCTTGCAGCCATGGTAGCAGACGAATTATGTTTATATCCATAAGCGGCGTTCTTAAAAGTTTGACGCGGATACTGGATGAATACGTGAACCGCGTTGTAGTGATAAATGGGATTTTGGTGACTCCGTTGGCTTTTTGATATCCACATGTCGGCCGCCAATGCATCATGGTGTTTTTAAGCCCCGTGTCACCACGTTTTTGCTAAGAAACCGCCTTTGATGCATTCCCGCTCCTGTCCGGCTGTAAGTAATTATTTTCGCACTCACGCAGTTGAAAAAATCCAAGGTTCACTTGACGAATTTTTGTATGGCCTGACGATAGTTATAGCGCGAGAACAGAACCACGAAACGGAGACAAGGACTACACGAACGACTCAAGCGCTGTGTCTTTCGTGTCCTACGTGTCGTCGTTCTGTTCTCGCGCTATAACTACGTCATGTCATACCAACTAGACCAAGTTGCCACACTTCCATGTGTACGGTCATCACGGCAGTGTTGAATCGGTCGGTCAATGGTACGTACACCATCACGCATGTTTTTTCAGCCCATCTTTGTCACCCTTTTGTCGCGTTAGGAAAAAATCAAGGTACCCAGCCAACACTCAATTTTCTGAGGCCGTCCTCATAAGGTACAATCGTCCTCGCACAGTTCTCGTTGACCTTGGTACTTAATGGGGACAACACATGCTGGTTTGACCCGGAAACGTCTTTTCCGGTGCTTTCTGGGGACAACAATCTATCGTGAAAAAGTAATTTCAAGGACGTTTTGGAGATGCACTAGCGCCGGTTCAAACGTCTATTCGCGTGCTTTCTGAGGATGACCATTGGTCCGCAAAAGGTCCTGTCAAGGACCTTTTGGGTATGACAAAAGAGCATTGCACTGAGCACACATAATTTCTCAAGACCTTTGCACACCAAGTATATGAATTTCATACCTGAAAACTTTCTCCGCACGTTTGTTTCAGACAGTCAAGTCATAAAGTTATTGTATATTTTCGCCTCGTTTGTTTCTTTTCCCGCTTAATGAGACACACGTAATTAATTGGCCTAGGTATTGAACCTGGTATTGCGAAATATCTATTTGAAACAGTGTATTCTTAAATGTGACAGCCTTAAATTAGTCAATATACGCCGCTGTAGCACGTAATAACAAACTAGCACCTGGCAACCATTGACTATGCGGCACCATTCTGGATAGTCAAGTAGCCAAGCCGTAGGTGTTCTGTGGCCAAGCCATTCCACGCCAACTGAATGTCAAAATGGCAGCGGCGGCCCTGTCAGAGAAGGTGCAGTGTACTAGTGAAAGTTCGTGTCCTTTGTTGTTTGTGTACATGGTTGAAATTGAGATCTGTGAGAGTGTAAGTCGTAAATGATGGCGGGAGGTAAATTGCCGTGTTGATGGGTGCACTGGGCTGCTCAACGTTCAGGCTGATCACGGATGCATTGTCATCAGCCGACCGCGGCGAGGTGTGGTTCAAAGCAGCCTGGAACACCAGCCAATCGCGATCAATTGTGCTTCGAAGCAGCCTGGTCCCAACATGAAAGGATCGACTTCTGCATCTGACACAGGGCCCGACCTCGGGCAAGTCAAGACAACGCCCGTGTCGAGTGTCCTGATAGGCTCAGAGTGGAGCCTCTAACACTAGTGAGTGCATTGGGCACAATACACGTGGTGATGACACTGTGTCAAACTTTCGAGGAAGATTACAAACGTAGTTGATTAAGCTGTGTTTGATACTGCTTTCCTTTTTTCAGACTATACGCAGACTCGAATGCCTGACAAAGTTGTCAGTCGTGATTATTGTTAAATAAATAAATTTCTGTCAACAAGCTTTGTTTCGTTTTTTGTAATAGTCCAGCACTGTCACCTCTCTGTAGATTGATACAGTATATATACTTGACACCTCGCAGGTGTTTTTCTTTTGATGTATGGAAATATCATGACCAGAAGTAAATCCTAAGTAGTATCACTGCCCACAGTACCGAATCGGCCACGCTATCGTTGTTCTGAAAAGATACTGAAAAAGTCCTGAAGTGTTGTTTTCAGGATGTGCTGAGGTTGTTATTTGTATGGACAAGGGGACGGGATTAGTGCCACTCTAGTACCACAAGAGGACACTCTGAGGGTGTCATATTGTCTTCACGGAGGCATACTGGGGGCGTCCCGAGGTTATGTTTGTGTTGTCTGGGTACTTACAAGTTCTTTGGAGCACCTTTGCTTAATATTGCGTTGCAACCTAGCCAATTTGAGCGTAACAACTGCGATGATGCGTCGCCGCACTCTTTTCAATTGTATAAAACTTTGCACAATAGCTGCATGCCCATGTTGCGACGGAATCCATGGCTTTTTGGTCGAAAGTGACCAGCTTGTGTACCAACGCTTTCAAACGGGCGCAAGTATACAAAGAACAAGTCAGGAACAAGGCGCCGCTGGCACGCTACCAGCTGTACACTGGCTGCGCTACCTGCACTTCGGCGTTCGTTTCAACGTGGAGCTAGAGTCACGTTACGCGTGTACTCGCTGAACTGGTGTTCCATGAGTTCAGCTTTGGCTGCACTTCTGCCTGGAACTGATTCACGCAGTGCATAATAATAATACTTCACCCTAATATCTTCCTGGCTCAGATTGACCTACACCTTGACTCTGTTTTGTCCAGAGACAAGGTGTGACGTGTTTTTAGGTACGTCAACGATTTTTCAGTTCTTTTGAAAAAGGAGTCAAATGAGCACCACTCTGCCTGTGTCACTTTTGTTTTAGACAAGTTTAGAGCATTCGGACAAGGGCTCAAGTTTACACATGAGCAAATTGCAGTTTTTAGATCATCTCAGGCTTGCCAAGAACCATGTGTGTTGGATGTATCACCCTCGTGCTCAGAAGGCTTTTTTGCCGTATCATTCCGCTCATTCTAAAGTAGTAAAAAGGGCCATTGCTAGTACGAGCTTACAGTTGGCTCTTACTAGGTCTTGCCACCACGTTCTTCATGAAAGTTTCGGGGAGCAAATATCCAGACTCATGTTTGTGGGTTTTCCTTTGTTGGTGTTAACGACAGTGTGCGAAGCTTTACTGAGAAAATGTCGACATAACGCCACCGGCGATTCTGGCACAAAGGAAAAAACACAGAAGCGACCTGTTGTCATTCCGTATGTGCACAGAGTGGCTCATTCATTGAAGCACGTCGCCTCTCGTTTTGAGGTCCCTGTCGTGTTCTCGGCACCTCGGAGGCTTTCGCGCATTTGTGCTCGTTCGTGTGGCGTACCAAGTGCTCATTGTTTAAAGAAGCACGAAAGGAAGTTTTTGGATTGTTTGGTAGGCATTGTCTACTTGATCCTGCTCAGTTGTGGCAAGGTGTACATTGGCCAGTCGGGCCGTTGTATAAACGATCGCTTAAGAAAACATGCACTGTCAATGAGAAACGGCACGGGTTCGCATTTGCCGCATCATTGTAAGGAATTCTCGTGTGGCCTGCTACTACACCGTACGAGAATATTGCTAAGAAGCAAAGACAAAGTGGCACGTGAATTGGCAGAGGCGATGTTTATTAGAAAATTTGGCAAACAATGTATCAGTGTTCTATCTCTGTCATGGTATCATAATGAATTTAATTTTCTATCTGATAGATTGTGATTATAGTTGGTTGGTCTCCTCTTGTGGTTGTACGCATGCGTGAGGGTTTATAGGACGAGCTTCGGTTCAATAAAAGTAATGCGAATGTGCGCTTTTCCCAGTCTCTTCTTTCAACGTCTTTTAAAGTTGCGCCAACGATGTTCTGCACAGTTACACACCAACTAGCCCGACAGCATACGTTACAGTGCATGATAAATAGAACAGACCTACGGGCTTCGTATGGCTTCTCTCCCCAGAGCACCAGTGCAGCTGGCACAGCTAGGGTGGCTATCACAGCTGTGCATGGAAGCGTAGCAACGTGCATGCGCACACGGACACATTGGAGGTACTCTGCAGCATCTGCTACATCATTCAAGTGCGCTTCTCAGTAGTAGCCAGGTGTCAGTCTTGGTTGACTGCAGTACGTCAAGACCAGCACGTGGGCCTGTGCTGTTCGAGTCGATGTGCAGCCACAATGGATGTGCTGGCGCTCCACAGAGCGTTGCCGCACTGAGCCGTGTTCACCCTAAGAGCCACTGTACAACCAGCCTGCCAATACATCATAAGCAAATTCTCAACATACTAAGCAGTTGGGATCCCAGGATAACTGATCGAAGTTAAGCTCCGCATCCTCCAGCTCTCTGCCAGCACATGGCTGAGATTGTTTTGCGGAAATCCCAGTCGCTCGACGCACGCGCTTTCTTCTCCAGTAAGCTGACAATTTGCGAAAGCCCCGAAGTTTGCTAGCAGGCTAACATTCTCTGATGACGATCACTGGCGAGTGTAAATACAGGAACTATGACTGCGGACTTCCAGCACAAGTGGTGGGTGCCAACACGCCAATCCTTACATCAATGGGACATAGCCCAATGCTTAAGGAACCATTGCACTTGCTTAACTCTGCTCACCATTTGCCGTGACGAGGCACATAATGCGACACCATCACACCACGTTTCACTTGGTTTTCAACCCAACAGAGGCGCCCTGCCGCAGTGGTCTAGTGGCTAAGGTACTCGGCAGCTGACCCGCAGGTCGCGGGATCGAATCCCGACTGCGGCGGCTGCATTTCCGATGGAGGCGGAAATGTTGTAGGCCCGTGTACTCATATTTTGGTGCACGTTAAAGAACTCCAGGTGGTCGAAATTTCCGCAGCCCTCCGCTACGGCCTCTCTCATAATCATATGGTGGTTTTGGAACGTTAAACCCCACAAATCAATCAAATCAACTTAACAGGGGAAATTCATGGTGCCAGAGAAAAAAAACTACAAGATAAACACTGGTCAAACAGCTCATGCCAACATGGAGCAAGTAGGAGCACAGACAGGCAATGCTCAAAGTTTGCTGCAAGCTCCTAAGTGTTGTAATAAATTGTGAGTGTGTACTCTCTCTGTCACTCTCTCTTTAAACATCAAGAATTATTAGGTGTTTCAACTATTACCAAAAACCTTTTATCACAATTTTATAGTAAAATTTGCTGTATAGCATCAGCAAGACTGCCCATCAAATGTAGCGACCTCTGTGACATGGCACACTCATCCAAAATTCCATGTGCAGGAGTGACTGAAAACTAAGTTGACAGTGTCACTGCAGTGACACTGTCAACTTGCATGCAATACACATTGCATGCAATTTGTATTAGTGTGCCTATTTGAAGCCTTATAATAGGTTACAGTTGTTCGTTATGCAGGTTGCGTAAATCGGTCTTCTAGTGACTCAAAGGACCTGTAGTACCAGATATATTCATTTTTACGAGACAGACAAAACCATTTCAGGGTAAACGAAAAAATTTCACACAAATAAAATAAACACATTGCAGAACCTAATCCTACATTTCTCACATGGTAACGAAAAGTATGCATGTAGAATATCTAAATTAGATACCTAAAAACAGTACGAAACTTTTTGCATTAAAATACGACCATTAGTTTATGAGAAAAAAATTAGGATATATGAGTCCCATTGGCTCGTGATGGGTCTTTGAAAAAGTGGGCAACACCTGTCCCGTTTCCTCCCCATGAGCACAAAAAGCTGCAATCTTTTCACTAAATATTTCACACATTAAGCTTCGAAGTAACTTATAAAAAGGGAAACTCGATAAACTGTGCAAATAAACTCTGGCTCAAACACCTGCGCCCGTTATGACGTGCCAGCGGCTTTGTCTGGCCTGTTCATACACCAAACATTTCAGCTCCTTTCTGTTTCTTCTCTTGGGGTAGATAAAGACAAGCACCACAGTTACGCCTGCATTCTCGCGCATCAATAAAATTATGACGATAGATCAAGGCATGCCATATCAATGTGTTGTCATCGAATGCACTGAATTCTGAGGATGCATTTAGGAACTCCATTTATGTCTGAGGTATTCACTTGTGTCATAGATCTTGTATATTCGTGATAACATTCACTTTCTGACTTTCCGAAGCATCAATCTCCGCATTCTTTTCTTTCGCTCTAAATTTGGGGAACAATGTCCTAACCACAGCTTATGGTCTAGTTGGCACTGGTACTGTAGTCGCAAAAAAAGAAAAGAAATTTCAGGGCATCCTCTGTCAGAAAGCGTTTCTTGTGATTTAACAGCAGTTCCCATAGAAGTTAAAAAAAACATTTGGGAGGAACTGGGGGAGAAGGGGGCTATTTTGTAGTTGGGCTTAACAAAAAACTGCTTCATTTTTGTTCGAGTATTCTACGACACGATTACTGGCTAACTTACTGCTGTATTTCGAAAACAAGGTCCATAGATTTATTCCACAACTACTTTTCTCGAAATTCAGAAAAGTGCAGATATACTATAAATCCAAGATTTCAAAGCTACCTTGAACAAAATGGAACAGCTTTTAAAAATTTTTACAGAGCGATTTGAGCTTAGCATATCACCACCACAACGTATCGTAAACATGAATATTTCTTTTTTGTTTCCTAACTGGTTTTTTTACCCATGACAGGCGAAAATTATAGTAATGGTTTCAGCGCGCACTGGTGGGGGAAGCTTTTACTGAAAAAGAAAAGCGGGACAGATTCGTTGAATTATCCCTCGGAGGGTAAATTGTCTTTACAGTTACCACATAACAGCCATTGAAAAGAATTAAGGTGTCTCATGACGCTAGGTAACTGAGCAAGCAGAGCTCATTTAATCTAGCAACAATGATGGTAGCAGGATTGGACATCTGGTAGGCAATTGCACCATCTTTCAGAGTGCAGAGGCATTCAACTTTCTTGTGTATTGCCTATAGGGATATGCACTGAGCCTTCAACTACAAGAAGACTACATTATATTGAAGGTCTGTTTGTACGCTCTGCCTTGCTGTCTCTGCTTCGGCATGCAGACACTATTCCGGATGTCTCTAGACATGCAAGTTGCCCTATGGATCTCAGACACAGTGCGTGCGAGTTTTGTGTGCATGTGGTAAGCACGTGCACCTCCGAAATGGTGAACTCAACGCAAGCAATCCTCGCATATGTCAAGTGCATACCCCCTGTATGTATGGATATTCGGTGCATATTTTTGCTGATGGCTTTGTCACGCAGACCTCCTCAGCGGCAGCTTTCACTGTACCTCATATGGTGTTGGAAAAGGATCAACAAGAAAAAACTACAAACTGTTCTGCCCTGTTTTCATGTGCGTAGCAGCAACCCATAGAGTCAGGGTGCGGTTTATTGTAAATAAACCCTTTTTTATGCATAGGGAGACTTGATTTTCTACAAGTGGTGCCAAAACCTGGGATTGGCAAACCACAGCGGTCATCCGAAGGTAATCGCCCTCCCACTTATGAATTCAACGTACCGACTTACAACTGCTCAACGCAGAGATGCAACGTGGAAGCTCTCAAGGTAAAGGATAAATCCGAGGGAGCTCAGTTACCGACAAGACAGGAGCAACGCTCACTCGGGACAGAGCTACGGAAGAGAAAAATTGTATTCTCCAAGAACACCTCAACCATTTTTACGCCGGCATGAGGGCAACCTACTCCGATATTGCCCTTCTGCTGTAAACCATGGAAGTGGAGGCAGAGTTAGACTGGGTTGTCGATTGTAACAATCGGGTCACAAACACGTCAGGCAAACTCAAGTATAGGATACGACAGTCCCAGAACCATGCATCACCGGGAACACCAACTGAACCTGTGCAACGCATGCCCTAGCCCACTATCCAACTTCTGCAAATTGACCTCACGAAGTTCGATGGCCAACCATCATCGTGGACCCCTTTTGGGAGCAATGTAGTGATGTGGTTCACTTCAAGTATGGGCTTACCAACGTTCGGTTCTGAGCGGTGACACGACACTGGCTATTGCAGGACTTCCAGCAACTGCAAGCTGCTATTGTGAAGCCCTGGACATGTTGAAACAGCGCTTAGCCAGAACTGAAGTCTTCATTCAGGCTCACATGCAGCGACTCATCGAAATGTGACCCATGCAGTCCTCCAACAATATGCAAGGACTTCGACGCCTTTACGAAATGGTTCAATCCCAGACGGGCACCCTCAAGAGTATCGGAGGACAATTACTCCGCATTGTTCTGTCCAATCCTGCTCAAGCTGCTCCCTCATAACTTCATCCTCAACTTCAACAAGACCATCACATAAGCAAGGAGGGACAGCACAGTTAGCACCAGAAGGCAAGCATTAAGTCTTTACTGCATACATAAATAGTATAGACAGTAGCAGCGTTGAGGTGGACACGGTGTTTATTAGGTCGAATTGCCTGATCAACGCTTCGAACGAAGACGACGTTTTTCATGATGATGATTATATACAGATGACGAAGATGAAGGTCAAACGCTGTGAATATTCTGCTTACAATAGAAATAGAGGTTTGAGAGCAAACAGTCCGGCACGTTTCTGCAAGAAAAAACCAGTCGAAGGGCCACGTTGACTGTTTTCGCAGTAGCATGACATTCTCTACGCACCAGCAATATTCAACCACATGGTGTTCGACTTCATCCGTAACACCAGCTCCTCAGACGAACAGCTGCTTTTTTGTGCCTTAATAACCTATAATATCGAGCAGTGCAATTTTCAAGTGCCACCAGAAGAAATAAAATGCCTACTACGTGCCGGTCACTGCTGTCCTTGCACATTCCAGCATCACATGGCAAAATATTGCAGGAGAAAGATCAAATTCAAAAAGTGCAATCGACGCTATGTAGATATGATGTGCAACTTGCAGATGGTGACTCTGACTACCAATTCCCAGACGTTACTGAAACCGGTAAAACTTGAAATAATTGGAACTGCCAATCACAAATGGCATGTATATCTACAAACACATAATGAAATAATTGGATGCGCAAACCAACGGCACACAAGAGAAGAGACAAACAAGCTCTTGTGTCCCGTTGGTTTGTGCATCCAATTATTTCATTATGAATTTGTACCAACTAGCCCGCCTGTCAGCCCTTCTACCTACAAACAGCTGTTGGTTGGGCAGCCGTCCGCAAAAGCAAAGTTCGAGTTCGAGCTTTGTTTGACGGATGCAGTCAGTGCAGTTTTGTGATGAAGCGGCTGGCTGAAAAATTGCATTATTGATCTCTTGGTCATGAAAGTCTTTCAGAAGGCTATATTAGAGGACAAGATGAGAAGGCTTTCCCACGTGTGTTTGTCCCATTGAGTTCTGTTCGTGGTTGAAAGTCACTGTAGATACAAGCTGTCGTTACAACGAACATCAGTCACTAATCAATTCCAAAGCCCACCAGAGACTTCATTGACAAGCTGGAACACCAAAGACTTCAATTCATATTCGTCAACATTAATCGAGCTGAGAACCCAAACACTGTTGACATCTTGATCGGCAGTGGCTATTACTGGTTATTTGTCACTAGAATCATCAAGAATTTAGAAAAGAGACTGAAAGCCATGGAAACCTTCACAGGCTAGATGCTACATGGACCAGCAACCATTTGCGTTACGGCCATTCACTGAAACAAGCTTATCCTACCGAAAGTAGAACTAATGGACTGTCGACAATAACGTATAATTATGCAGACTTAGAAGTCATGGAAATGAAATTCAAGGGACGTAAAAACACCCACAACAAAGACCCTTAGGATTTGTCCTAACAGCGGTCAACCAGCCAATGGGATATCATATGTGCCTCTGTGATGTTACACAACAGGGTTTCAAATGATCCAAGAGTTCTTGGAATGAATCGAACTCGACACAACATCCACAGTTAGGTCTTGCAAAAGTGAAAAGTGGGCCAGGAGCCTTTAGACTGATACCGCACTCTGACATAACGTATTAGCCAGAGAAACTCGAAGTAAATACTACTGCAATGAACTGATAAGAAATATTTAATCTACAGACAACCTATCAGCTAGACGTCACCTTAGGCATGTTGGACTCTTTCACCATGAACATGAAGCACAACCCCAGAAAGCAGACCGCTTCTGACCATATAATGAGAGGAGCGTCCAGCCGTGAAATAATGCCAGGTTCTGTATGGTAGACAGGACCCCAATGGCTTACTTTTGAAGTGAATGCACGGCCACCTAACCACATGCTCAACACTACGCAATGCAATAGCAACATGCTTCTAAGACAAAACAAAAGTTTATCTCACAAGACCTTAAATGCATAACAAATAAATGCCAGCGCAACATGAATTTTTAAGAACACTAATACAAAGGGTGCCTTTGGTAGCTGAAAACAACTCACACACTCAACTCGGCACCCTTTATATGACAGCGTCGGCGTAAGAAGGGACCTCGTTCATGTATAGAGGTTGAGTGAGATCTGGCAACTATAGAACATTGTTCGAATGGTGGAGCTCCAGAGACTACTTCGTATCACTACAGTTAAACAGGCCTTGCAGAGTCTGTACCCACTCAGCACTGGAACTTAACTTCAGCACAAGGGGCAGTTTGTTCAAAAAAGATCAGCGAGGAAGAAAACGACGAATCATTCTGTCTTGGATTCACAGACTGCAACAGCAACACACGGAGTCGGGCTGCAGTTTATTGTAAATAAACTTGTTTTCTACACATCGGAAGGCTCAATTTTCTTCACATAAGAATCACGAAATACTTAAAAATAGCACACTGGACATTGTCTACTGCGGCCAAGCTAATCGGCGTCCGACAAGCTGCCCACTACAATTTACAATAGAGTCCAGCGAAATGGACATTATTTTGCGACTCCAAGCCCGTACTTTAACTAATCAGCTGTTACATGAAGCAAGGAACCGCATACAGTCCTCTGGTGTGCAACACATTGAATATGTCAAATAAGGCATCTCAATCCGGACAAACTGTTGCGTTGCAATGGATTCCCAGTCACTGGGGCATAGCTGAGAATGAACAAGCTGTTTCAAAAGCAAAAATGGCGCACACTAACATAGAAATCACATCAATTCACTTTCCTCAATATGACATCAACGCCTTCCTGTCTAAGGCTATGAAAACGTCTACGACTGTGGAATGAGCCTGATTATCACCACGAGTGCATTTAAAGGCTTGACTTCAGCAGGGCTTTTTGTCTTCTGTACCGGCTAAGGAGAGACGAGGAAATGCTACAACATAGACTGCGGCTGGGTGTCACATATACGCAGTGATACTTTCACAAGTTCGGACAGAAGCAAGACCCTAGCTGCAGTATGTGTCACATGTCAGAAAGTACCTATGAATCACATCCTGTTCATGTGCCCTAAATACGTGGCTAAAATAAAGTCAATAATGCACCTCGTCGATCATCTAGACTGTTGAACCTTTTCCGAAGAAAAAGCTTTTGAGTGCTTGGGAACATTTAGATCATTCCAAACGGCCAGCTTAAAATGCTTGTTTACACTTCTCAGTGAGAAAGGCTTAGATGCGAGTCTTTGAGCATGTGCTAAAGTAGCTAATGTAATATGGCATGTCCTAACCCACATGCGACAGCGTGTGCTGTGACCCAATGTGCTATACCACAGCCACCTTCCATCATGCCTCCCTATTTCTCTCTCTTTTTTTGCCTTACCCCTTTGAGGAGTAGCAGGCTAGAAACCCGCTTTCCAGGCTGACCTCTTCTTTTTATTTTTATGAAACATGTTCTTCTGCAGAAAGCAGAATTAAAAAAGGAGGCAAATGAGAAATGTATACAAGTGTTGTCATATTATCATACGAGCAAGTTGATGTGTCATGGGTATAAGTCTACAAGCTTTTTACAGTATTTGAATACGGGTGCACAAATAAGGTTGCACATTTTCATATGTAAATGCGGTGGAACAAAGGTTGCAATGATGTGATACTTGACTGCTTGAACTCCTAATGCTATTCTAATATGATGATAACAAAGCTCATCTGCAACTTCTCACCCAAGATCAGACGAGTACTAAACCTAGATGATTTGACTTGGTGTTTGAAGCTATCTCGGTACGATTTGCAACAATACATAATAAAAATAATTGTAGGGCTTTGACATTCTAAAACAACAATATGATTATGAGAGAAGTTGTAGAGAAGGGTTCTGGAAATTTCGACCACTTGGGGTTCTTAAACGTGCACCTAACATACACATACAGGCCTCTAGCTAACCGCATTCATTGAAACGTGGCCGCCACATCCGGAATTCAGTCCTGCTACCTTTGAGTCAGCAACCAAGCACCATGACAGCAGAATTTATAACAGTTTTATGGCTTTCATAGAAAACATTACAAATGTAACACTTTGGTGTAACTGGTATCATCAGCACCGCTGCACCATCCCTTTGTGCACATATCTCCACAGCACAAGCAGTAGCATGTGTTATGTTTCAGACGGTGCTCTTGCAGGCCGGACACACAGCACATAAACCATGTCTTTTTAGTTTTCTGTGCATCTCAAAATTTAAGTGGCGGAAAGAAAAAGAAAAATGAAGAATAGAAGTCATTGCATGACGAGGTGCCTGCACCAAGGCAAAAAGACAAGCGTAACTAACTTTTGATAACTTTTCTCCCAAACCTTCTTTCTGCAGCAGCAAAACTTCACAGCTCAGGTCTAAGTATGAGCCTCTTCCAGATAAAGCCACACACATTCTCAAGACTATCACGTGCACTAGTGTTTCTCGCCCTGGACATGCTATGTCACACAATGGATCTGTGGGATTGAGTTTTATTTTGCCAAAAAGTAGTACAGAGTCAAAACATAAAATGTGATACCTAATGGCCATTGTTAAGAATGTTTACAAATAATGTTACGTTTTCAATAGGCAATAATTTTGACCAACTATATTTAATATTCGAATCATATTATTGCTACTGAATATTCTTAACACTTTGCATTGTCAGCTCTACGAGATCAAACAGAAAGTTGGACAAAAACAGAAAATGTTCACAACGGTGCTGATAGTATGAAAATTGAACAAGAATTTGTGTTACTCTGTAAATGAAACACCTTGGCTATACCCCATTATTCACACTGTACAAACAGTGCTGAGTATGCAAACTCCATGCTTGTTAGCAAGCTTCTGTAATGATGAAAGCTCCCTTACAAATATATGCTAGCATATGAAGTATTTTTACTTTTTATTGCCTGAATTATGAAAGAGCCAATTGAAATGAAAATTGTTTTAATTTCACAACTTTAAAGAACAACCTTTAATTGATTCTGAATTTAAATTATCTAAAACAAAAATTTAATGCATACGTTTAAGTATGTAGCAAATTCTTCATATGTCACAGAAGCGAGGACCTTGGGACAAAAAACCTGTTTCAGAACTACGTAGCATGTCATGTGGCTCATCTTGGGTGTGCACACACCAAATAAACAACATTATTGAGGACGGAACTTAGGTTACTCAGGCGAGAAAGAATGAAAAACTGAGAGCTGTTGCGCATGCTTCACACTTTCTACCATCAGCTACACAAGACTTGCTTCTAGCATAGATTACTTTACTCGAGACAGCGCTAGATTTTCTATGCTGAAAGCTACGATCCCCGTGAGTACTTGACAGCTGGCATTAAAGGTGGCATGAATTTTGTGGCTTGCTTGCTCGAAGTTTCTTGGTATGTCGCGAATTCGCAACACTCGGTAGTAAAGGGTTAATGGCAAAAATGTTCATTTTCAACGAATCCAGAAGAAAGTGCTCAGCTGGGCTTTTGGCAATATCTACTTGATTTAACTTCAAAAATTATACAGGCACAACCCTAGCCATCAAAACTCAGAGATGGCAAATTCATTTCGCCTATCTTTATTGGTGGGCTGCTGTTTTATCCCAAGCCTGCATTAGTGGTCCAGTTCTTTTGCTGTGTCCAGCAATTTTCCGGAGCAGGTGTGAAGCAGTTTTTGAGCAAGAATTAGAGCAGAAAAAATTATGTTCTGAAGCTGCTTTTAATAATACAAATGTACAAAATTACATAGAGTGTGTGACTATTTAGCAAGGACTGTTACTGCTGTATAAACAAGACATGCTGCTTAAATCTGAGTAAATGCACGAGGGCATCAGTAAGAGACATTTTCTTTACACGAAACAATGTCGCAATATGCTAGCTTCACAACAATAAACAAAATGTGTAATCCGGGGAAGCATTCAGTAGAAAAAAGGGTAAACATGGCACTTACAGTTTCTGCGAGCTTCCGGTGTCATAATTTCATTGTATTATTTAAAAAATAATAAAACTAAATGAAGACAGCAGCCTGATAAAACGAAGTTTGGAATTAAAGTGTATGTTTAGGTCTGTTGGCACGGCCTAGTAGAAATCAAAACAGTGCAGAAAGAGCACCAGAAAAGAAGGACGGAAACAGCAGCACTGATTCACAACAAAGGTTTATTCATCAAAATCACATATTATATACTTGTGCAATCTATGACAAGTTGGCTCTTTTTTTTTATGTGAGACTTCACAAATACAAAGTCAGTTGTCACAGAAAAGCACCAAAGCAAAGTAAAAATGTGCAATATTCACCAAATGAATGGAAATCTCATCAAAGTTTTGTAGAAAGATGTGCAAAAGTGTGCGCACATAAGTAATGATGCAGCACTATGAAATTCACAGCAACGAATCAGCCCACACCAGTCAATAGATAGCGACACAGAGTAAAGTTTATGGGGTTCTGTGGCTTGATAAATTTGAATCTATGACCAAAGGGCCACATGAATACCATCTCATGTAAAATTAAGCACCACCACATACCTGTATTCTTTTGGATCAACCTTGTTCCGGTAAACTATTGGTAAGTGACGAGTATGAAGTGACTCGATGGGAGAGCTACATAAAGAGCCTTACCTTAAAAAATCTGTGCATACATGTGCTCAGCATGAAATATCTACATTTTTCAGGTTACAAATTGCACACTATGAAAATGGCAGATATACCAGACCATTTTGTGTATGCTAAAGATATGCTGCACGGGGTTGGCAATGATTTCAGCAGGATGGTGCGTTTAGCGATATGACGACAGCCGATGTCTGTGGACCGGTTCATTGCCATGGCAACTGAATATGGGCTGTAAAAACTCCTTTAGCTTATGTTGAGTATGAATATACCGTGTATTCTGGCCTGATGAATTATAAAATATTCGGCTTGTTTTTTCTGTGCATAGCAAAAATTATGATCATGTGTGTGATGTCAAAGAACAACCTTCTCATACTGAACTTGTATGCAATGCCACTATTTCCAGAAGGTGTCCTCTTTCAACATGACAGCCAGCATTCCTCCACATTATGCTAAATGGTTCGCCATTCGTTCATACAGAACACCTTCCAACATCTGTTATTGAGGCTGTTGAGCCAAATTATCTGGAACTAGCTCATGCAGAGTTACTCGCTAAATGCCTCCATGGGAAATCTCAAAACCATAATGAGTCGCTGGATTGTCGTGTGAGAGCGCACTTCAAAAAAAGGTTTTCCTTGAGCACCAGACACTGTTAACATGCACTCTTGATGCTGTATTAACTTTTAATGATTGCATTAGCTCTGAAGTTGAAAAAAAGTGGTTCTTTGTGTAAACAGACTAAAGTCATGTCAAAGCAAGAAAAAAACATTGATAGCCAGTCGTTTCTCTCATGTGAGGCTCATTTTGGGTTTATCATTTAGGTATCACTATAGCATATTTAATGGCTTGTTCAATTATTTATTTGAATGGGGCTATAGCTTCACAAGATAAACTTTCTGGCATGCATTTTAATGCTTGCAGTTTAAAAAAAATTCCTATGAAATTCAAAATTTTTTCGCCCTTTTCAAGCATAAATTTTTATTCATTGGTATATAATAAACGTGGCTATCCAACAATGAAATACATTCATATACCGGGTTATAGCATTGAAGCCCAGTGCCGCGCACAAAATTTCTCTGGAACTGCTCATGGTGGAACAACATTGTACATAGACGACAGCATCACTTAAAGTGGCGGTGTGACGTTCAATTTAACGCTCCATGTTGTGGACACTTCTGGATAGAAGTCGATAAGAGCGATGAAAATACCACAGAATCTGATTGTTGGTGTTGTTTATAAATCACCATCAGCATCTTATGATCACTTTTGTGAAGATTTGAATACAGTTTAAAGACCTTTTTAAATGACAAAGCTGCTGTGGTTATAATGGGGGATTTTAATATTGATCTCTGAAATATAACCTCTCCAACTTGCTATGAATATGTAACATGTCTCACTAGCTATCGTCTTTTTCTCTTGTTCATACTCCCACACAAATAACTGACCAAAACAGCAGGATTATTGGTCATGTCTTATCGAATAGTTCACTCTGTAGTTCTTCCTTTGTATTGGGTGTAGTTATTACAGATCATTACCCTGTTGCTTTCGTTCTTTCCAACTGTTTTAAACTAATTCAGAAGTGTTTCATTATGACTTAAGTTGACTCGTAGCTCTTTGGTAAAAACATACATGTCATAGATTGGACACCTGTGCTTGAGCTGCTATCCTCAAACGAGAGCTATGACAGGTTTATTTAACTGTACTCAAAGGCAGTAGATACCGCTACTATATCTTTACATGTGACGTCCAAGCATAAAGTGTCTAGAGACCCATGGTTATCATACTTAATTTTGTGCTCTATAAAAATATAATATGTATAGAAAACTAAAGAAACAGCCATTTAATGCCTTATTGAATTAATGGTACATGAAATACTCATACATAATGAATGAAACCATTTACACTGCAAAGAAAGAGTACTCTAGCAACCAAATTTCTTTTAATGAAAATGACTCCTGAAAGAACTAGAATCTTCTGAATAAATATATCGACAGGGAAAAAAAGGCGGTGTTACCTCTAAAGATCATTCTTAACAATGTTTCGTATACTTCATAGGATGATATCAGCGAAGCAATTAGCAGTTTTTTTTTTTCACACTTAGAACCAATAGAAACAACATTTGATGCATGGTACATACCCCACTCTGATGCCTCATTTTTTTCTTCATCCCACAAATCAAATCAAAGTAGCTTTTATTATTTCAGCATTGCACAACAGCGCTTGTGGTATAGATAACCTATCAGCCTAAACTGCCAAACTTGTTAAAGGTAGCATTTCACCAGTGCTAGCACACATAATAAATATCATATTTACAATTGGCATATTTCCCACTAAGATGAAAATTGCTAAACTTACTCAGCTGTACAAATCAAAAGAAAAAAGACAGGGTAAAAAATAAAGACCCAACTCGGTACTTCTTTTTTTGGTAAAGTCCTTGAAAAAATAATTGGCACGCGGAAGATGAGTTACTTGGAAAAATTTGAAATTCTTTCGTCTGACCAGTTTGGTTTCAGAAAAAATTGCTCCGCGACAACAGCAATACCAACGTTTATTGACAGTATTAGGAAAGCGATAGATTCCAGCTTATTGGCAGCAGGAGGCTTTATTATCTTTGAAAAGGCGTTCGGCTCCTTGAAACATAATAGTATCCTCAAATGTACACTTGCTCACTATGGCATTACTAGAATGCCTCTAGAACTCATCCGCAACTACTTGAATGACAGAACACTTGTTCATACAGTATAGAGCCACAGGGCTCTATACTGGGACCATTACTTTTCTTCCTGTTTGAGAATTATTAACCCTCACAACTAGACAAGGCTACTGTGCTCCATTATGCAGATGGCACTAACCGGCTAATTTCTGACAGAAATGAAACTTTATTAATTACCAAAACTAATGCTGAACTTTATAATCTTTACCATTGGTGCACAATCAATGCGGTCACTCTTAATTCTACAAAAACTGTATTAATTATTTTTCACTCTGAAAGGCGGCAAATCTTAGCACACAATGACATATTCTACAATGGTTTAATACAGCATGCCACTCGCACTAAATTCCTGAGAGTATACATAGATTCTCACCCGAAATTTTACTACATGCTCGCAAAGCTGTTCAGAAAGCCTCAGACAGATCACATGTTCTTTGTAAATGACAGCACTTTTTTTGTCAAGCGAAATACTATGTAATATTTATTATGCATTCATTCTGTCACACATAAATTATTGCAATGCTAGTATATGGTGTTGCACATACAAAACTCTCCTTAAATATGTTCTAGTTATCCAAGACAGAGCACTACACATAACATTACCTAGTAATATGAATGTAAGAGATGATGACTTGTTCCAGAATTTCAATGTATTAAGCGTACACAATCTGGTTACCTATATTATTGCATCTTCAATATACAGATTTTTTCACGGTAGTCTCAACTTACTGTCTGTGTCCCTTCGTATGTCAGCTCGAGTTACCGAGTGTTTTTCACGAGCCTGACCTGTACTACGAAAAATAAATACTAATTACGGTCGTCAAACTTTAGAATTCAAAAGAACTACCATTAAGAATAGCCTGACTGTTACTCTATGTTTTAGTAAAGCTTACTATTTGCTATAAAAGTATTATGTGTTGCTTTATTTCTTGTGTTTTTGATAATAATTACTATTTAGTGCCTTGCTAATGGCAATTGCCTTATAGTGTTTTATTTGTTATTGTTATATTATCGTTAGAAACCCTTTAACAAATTTGCTGAGTTCCTAAAACTGTAAATACGTGTATCAAAGAAAAGACCATATAAACTTCAAACTTCAAAAGAAAAATATTAGCTCGTGTGAATGTGCTCAACTATTTTGAAATTTTGCCAGGGCACTGCACAGTGCACGGCCAATGCACCCTTGAATGGCGCCAATCGTACTGTGCTGACGCGGCTGCGTAGCAGGTGACGATTGAGGTTCACCAGGCAATACGTTTAAATACAGAAGAAAAAATAATATTGGTGAGGAGTATCTGGCTCGCGCCTACTAGACGTGTCCTTCAATTTGCTGTTAACTCATTGTACTTTTGAAATAATTCAGATTGGAAACTTTAAATGCGATTATCTCAAAACATTCTTTTTGTGTACTTACGCTCCTTCTTCTCTCCAACCTAGAATGATAGATGTCAGCTAGTTTTTGGATATCTAAATGGGAAATATGCAGAAGCATAATTATCAATGTGTGGAGACGTGCTCTTCTGCAACACATTTATTAGCCATAATCAAGTGATAATCATGCACTAGAGATAAAAAAATTACAAAAAAAGAACATTACAATCTTCAGTGCTAAATCTGCTTTAGCAAGAAGAGGAATGGCTTGTGATCACAATTATAGTAAAATGTAACTGTAGCTCTTATGGTTATGAAGAAAAAAGTATGTAATTTTTGCCTAAAATACATGGCGGGTATAGGGCTTACCCTGTTTCCTTAAAATCAGGAAATGACGGAATAAACTATGTATACAGAATGGCCAAGGAGAACTAGAATGCAAAAAAAATGCAAAAGATAGAGCATCAGAAACAAGGATACAGAGAACACTGGTGTATTTGTCAAAACTCTGCTGAATTATATGCACCGTGTTTCTAAATAAATTGTCCACCTTTTACTAGTCCCAATAAATAAACGAAATGAGATAGATATGGGAAATCTTCTTAAAGTGAAAATAAAAATGAGAGCTGTGTGAATAGTAGAACTTTGGTTGCAAAGCGAATTCAGGTTGTTGAAGTGTGAGTGCAAATAGAATCGAATAATTCAAGAATATTTTTTCTAATAGTTCAAAGCAAAGTTCCAAAAAAAAAAGGATGAAGCACTAGCAGGCTGGTGTTTTATAGTTGTATCCAGAAAGAGGTAATGCAGAGGTCAAATTGTGTTAGTACACAATTTGGTGCAACCAAGGTGTTGCTGCAACAGTTTACACAAGAAAGGCAAAAAGGCCATTTCCTCGGCCAATCCTCCTCTTTCAACTTCTATGAAAACCCAACTGATGCGGCATACAAGGTTGTGCTGTTTTGGAGTGAGGAGTTCCAAATATACCTTGTAGACGTCAACATTACAGAACGTCATCTGAAATTTTGGATGCTAAAAATCTTTGACATCTGATTTTTCAAACTTCATGTCCAAATTACAGGTCCAAAATAGTATTAATTGAGCCCCCACCTCTGCCACATCTATCACCTTCATGTTGGAAGGAGCGTTTTCTTGAATCAATACATGTGCGACTGAAGCGGATCCTGAAAAATAACTTTGCCGCATTGCTAGAATATTATTAGGTGAAGCATATTGCAGGTCTCAAAGAGTCACTTTTGATCGGACGTTGACTGCAATTGTCTTTGGGAAGATCAATTAGTTTGAGTAGCAAAATTACAGTGTGAATTGACTCGATTAGATTCAGAATTTAAAATATTGGCACATCGCTAGTAAAAACCTCTAAATTTCCTAGCTGTTCAGTGCAGTTAAATGTGGCCTCTACTTGTTGCCCACCACATCTAAATGATATTCAAGTTACTCCCAACCACAGTTAAGGATGTCGCGTATGACAAGTGAATAACATCTGTGATGAACTGTTTTAAGTGATTAATCCTGTTGATACATTCTCCATACTCGTGTTGCTTCATGTAATCCCACAAGTAAGAGTATAGTGGCGTCAAATTCGGTGATCATGGTGGCCATGACTTGAAAAAAAAGCCCGCCTGCGCTCTGTTGGAAAATTTTTTGTTCAAGGTTGAGAAAGGCAGAAAGAAATTATGTCAAAACACATGAGGAAGGCAGTCACCCAAAGCCCTCAGCGAGGCTTCTTGAGGTTGTGGTTAACATGGTCACAAGTTCAAATTAGCATCGGTATAATGCATATTATATATGTAGCAAGGAAGGTTCAAATTAGAAGTGACTGTCCGAACTTCCTTTATGTTATGACAGTCACGTGGTCGCTGGTGGGGTACCAGACTGGCGCACACCTCGTATGGTTTGTCTGAATAGTCACTCCATCACCAGAACAAGAACTGACCCCCTGCTGCGGTAACTGGCCATCATTATCATCACCCTGACCACCTCCACTGCAGGGCAAAGGCCTTTCCCGTGAACCGCCAATTAGTTTTGCCTTGTGCTTTCTGCTGCCACGTTACAACTGCAAACTTTTTAATCTCATCAGCCCACATCACTTTATGTCTTCCCCTCGTGTGTTTGCTTTCTCTGGAATACAGTCAGTTATCCTTAATGGCGATCGGTTATCCTGCCTACGCGCTACGTGCTTGGCCCATGTCCATTTCTTCTTCTTGATTTTAACTATAATATTCTTAACCCCAGTTTGTTCCTTGGCCCTTTCTGCCCTCTCCTTGTCTCGTAAAGGGGCTTTGAAACACTTTTTCAAGTAACCATGGAATGGATTTACTAAAAAAGGCTATTGCCTCACAAATTCAACATTGCAAAAATTTTAAAGATTATTTCAGTACGAGCAGAGTTAGAAAAAATTGTCGTACACTGTAATCTCATTGTCTCTTTTCCCGTTCTGACGAAAACGCTGGAAGCTAAGCAGGGGCGATGACATGGGCAAAGAAAATAATGTCACGCGTGCTTTCTGACCTCCAGTACTTTTTTCTTTATTCGAATACGTGGCCTTTTCAGTGTGAGCGCTTGTACACACATGAGAAAGTCGTGGCCTCCCACGGCGATCCCTGTAACGGCCGATCGCACCAGGTTCAAATCAGCCAATGGCTAAAAGAAAGCCATCTACAAGTGATTTTTGAGCTTCCTCCACCATTTCTCGAGAGAAGAGAAATTAATTTTTAGCTGGCATCAATAATTTATTCTGAATTGCAGGCCGCGTGCGCCACTATAATCATTGGCTCACGTGTTCTCTGGAGCCTCTACTATCAATCGTCAGCGTTTTCTTACCAGGCTCAAAAAGTGTTGCAGCACCGTTTAAGGCTACATCTATCATTTTTCTCTCCCTCACTTGATGCATCCAGCCCAATTCAAACTGAACCCTCTTTGTAAGGCTGCAGGTTTCTGCTTCACAGGTAAGTAGCGACAAGATGCAGCTGTTATATTTACCATTTATGAATTCAGGATGCTTCCTAATGTGACCCACCCTATTCTTATTCTACTAGTCATTTTATACTCATTATTTGGCTCCACCGTTACTACCTGTCCCAAGTAGACATAGTCCTTTACAAACTTCCAGCATCTCTCCACCTATTGGAAAGGGCTGTTTCCTGTCGTGACTGTTCCACATTACTTTAGTTTTATGCATAATAATTTTCAGACCTACTCTTCTGCTTTGCATATCCAGTTCGGTAATCACAAGCTGTAACTGATCACCCGAGTTGCTCATCAAGGCAATGTTATCAGTGAATCGCATGTTACTAAGATACTCTCCATTTATCTCTAACTCTTTCCAATCTAGGGCCCTGAAAACCTCCTGTAAACACAAGTATCGCAAATGAGTTATGCGGAAACCCGCAAGGTCGCTGAAGGGTTAAGAAAGGGAAAGAAGACAACCACCCAGAAACCTGTAAACACACTATGAATAGCATTGGAGAGATTGTGTCTCCCTGCCTTACACCCTTCTTTATTGGGATTCTGTCACTTTCTTTGTGAAGAACTATGGTGGCTGTGGATCCATTGTAGATTTATTCCTGTATGTTTATGTAGGGTTCTTCGATGCACTGATTCGTAGTGCCTGCATTACTGCTAATGTCTCGACTGAGTCGAACGCCTTCTCGTAATCTATGAAGGCTATGTAGTATAGGGATTGGTTGTATTCCGCGCATTTCTCTATTAACTGCTTGAGAGTATGACTATAGTCTGTTGTGGAGTAGTCTATACGAAATCCTGCTTGGTCCTTTGGTTGATCGAACTCTAATGCCGCCTTAATTCCATTAACTATTATTTTTGTAAATATCACGTAGAGAATGGACACTAAGCTGATCAGCCTGTAATTTTTCAAGTCCTTGGTAAGTGGCCAGCGCCTCTCAAATGAGCCTCCTTACTACGCCCTGGCCCTCAGACTCCAGTAGCTTCCGAATATTGGACCACGGCGGCTGTTGGACATGTAAAGCAGCAGAGGGCACTAAAATTTTCTAGTTTCGACAGGCTGTTACTGGAAAATGAACCTCGAAACGTTCCACACCGACACCTTATCAGGCTAAGATAGGGTATAAGGGTCACTTTATGAGCTAGAAAACATAAATTATAACATTATCGGCCTTAGTGAAGTTCGAAAGAACTGGAGAAGCATACAGCATACTAAATATAAATAGCAGGCATTGTCATGTGCTATGAAGGGCTTTCTGATGGGAAAGAATGTGGGGTGGGTCTTGAATTCACAGAGACCTCGCAAGCAACATGAAAGAGTTCTCTAGTGTCAATGAAAGAGTAGCAAGCCTCATTATCGAACTAAACAAGCGATACAAACTCAAATCGATCGAGGTGTATGACCCAACATCCACTCATGACGACAGAGAAGTAGAACAGCTAAATGAGGCTATCGAACTAGCAATGTAACAATGGTGCACCCAGTACAACATAATCATGGGAAATTTCAATGCAAAAGTAGAAGCGAAACAAAATGTGGAAGAAGCAATTGTTAATTATGGTACTAACTTTAGTAGTAGCAGAACGAAGATGTCAGTAGAATTCACAGAGTGGAATAGGCTCTGCACATTGAACACCTTTTTCCAAAAGTGTAACAAAATAAGAAGTTGACACGAAAAATCCCACACGCACAAATGAACAACATAATAGATTTTATGCTACGCAGAAACTTAGGCATAATACAGGACACTGATGTCATACACCAGGTCAAGCACAGTGACCATAGCTTTGTAAGGATAACAATAGCACTTAGTTTGAGATCTCGAGTAAGGTTACCTATGAGAAGACAACTCAACCTAGACGTAGTAAGAACAAAATCAGAAGCGTTTGTGATTGAGATCGGAAACCAATACGCAGCTTTAAGAGAAGAGGATAATGCTGGTGTTGAAGGGGTGAAAGAAACAGGAACTAGACTGATGTCTGAAGAGGCTATTGAAATTGGAGGCAAGGTACTAAAAGAACTTGGCAAGCTTTCTCGATACACTGAGGACTTGATAAATAAATGGCAACACCCATGTGAAAAATTAACTTCATATCTAAATAGCATAACTCAGATGACAAAGCTTATCAACAAGAAGAAAGTGCACGAATTAAGAAACTAGAATGTCAAAGAAACACCAGCATCAAAACTGCAAAAAAAAGAACAAGTAGAATGAAGCAAAATGCACGCCTTAAAGGACAAGCAGGCAAATATTACAGACAACTTCAATGCCACAGTTCGGGTGGTAGAAGCATTTTACGCTGAGCTATATAGCTATAAAATAAGTCATCCAACCTTGAGTGAACGTCGTAAAGAGAAACATACCAACTGCCATATGTAACTACCAACGAGATTAGAAAGGCCATACAGGATATGCCATGCGAGAAGGCAGTTGGCCACGATGAATAATACTGCATCTAAGTAAGTATGCAGTAGAATGTACTTGGACAAAATTAGCTCTGCTTTAAACATAGACTGCAAGTGAAATGTCAACTACTCTAGAAGACATTCCAAGAAAATGCCGCAATTGTTAACAAAACTCAATTGACCTGTTCGATTGCCAACAAGTTACAGGACCAGAAAAAAAGTAGATATATTTCATGCAAATCAGTTGCCATTGTAGAAAATGAAGTGTTTTTTAAAAGGATGGTGGCTTTAAAACAAAAGAACACGATGATTAAGTTTTAATGGGCCCTCTGCGTCTGATTCAGTCCTTCGCGTTCTTAATAATATTTTGGTGCAGAAAACCCCATGCAGACACGTCTTACTTTCTTTGCATGCATTGAAGAGCTCTCTACTCTGCCACTACTGGTGATGAACGATAACTGCTAATGCGGACATTAAGTTCAATGCAGGCCAGCAGCCTCATTTCACCCAACTTCGACGAATGGATCGACTGAAGACCAAGTGAGCGTCACGGCGAGCGCAAAATATCAAGGTCATACAAGAAACCAAATCTCTTCTGAACACGCCTGATGTTGACATTCCCTTATTCAAAGGTATGTGTGATCGTCTTTCTTTGAGTACCGAGAGGCTATCGAAGGTAGATACTGAGATTGAGAAACACATACTGCATGGAGGATGAGTTAGAAGCCGAATATGCAACTACCGCCTCGTATGACGACGAGGCAATCAGCATGCTTGCCGAATCAACTCATCGGATAGAGGCACTGAAATGAGCTGAGAGAGATCGTAGTACTCCATCGCAAAGCCACCTGTGTGACCTAACGTCACAGATAATGCTTTTCTACCAGACAGTTTTCCGCAACCTAGTCTGTCCAATCTCGGAATTCCAACTTTTCAGGGTGATATAAATCAGTGGACTGGATTCTGGGAACAGCTCGAACAGACAGTTTATCTAAATAGCACCCTCTCATCTCTACAATGAAGTTTTTTTTTTATCTGCGGCGATATTTCACTGAAAAAGATGCAGTGGCCATAGCAGGACTTCCAACATCTGAGTCTTGCTACAACAATGCTATCGATATTTTCAAACAGTGCTTTGATGACAGAAACTGAATTGAGCAGCATCATTTAATCGCTCTAAGGAATCTTACTCACATTAAGCAAGGCACTGATTTGCCAGGTTTGATACATTTGTACGATGCTATGCAGCTGCACATCCGTTGCTTGAATTTTCTCAACGTGCCTGCGCTAGGCTTTCCCGCTATGCTTATCTACATACTGCAAGAGGCTCTACCGTACTACATCATCATTGCATTACTAGAGAGCAATGAGCTAAAACACTGAGGAGTGATTCACCAGATGGCACTCAAGCATTATCTGAGTCAGCTTCAGCAGCGGCTTCCTCTGATGCCAAGTTAAAACGACTACTAGCCTTCATTCGTGTAGAGTTGGAAAGTCGTGAACAACGCGTGACGCTGAGCAAAAAACGTGAACAACCTGAAATGACAGTAAGAGCTGCCACAGCGTCTGTGTTGCACAATTCAAATATGGACTGTTTCTTCTTCCACTCGAAGAAGCATGGCACGCACGGTTTTCGAGTCAACGTCGAGTTCATTTCTGCTGATGGCTACTATTTATAACCACCTATACAACGCTAATCCTGAAGACGAGAAGCTGGCGGCTGAGGAAGTCGTTTTATGTTGATGACTTGGTCATTGGAGCAGATACTATCAAAGAAGTCTTAGAAGCTTATGAAAGAATAAAGGCAATCATTAACGATGCAGGAATGAATCTTCAGAAATGAAGAACGAATGATGACACGCTGCAAGAAGTTTTTATGACCAAAGAAAAGCCGATAAGTGGCGGCATTAACGACACTACGGCTGTATTGGGCATGCAGTGGTATACAAATTGCGACAGTTTTGATTTACTCTTAAGTCAGTAATGAATTACTTAACGTCCGCAAAGGAAATTACAAAACCGCATCTGTTGAATACAGAATCCAAGATCTATGACCCTTTTGGAGTACTTTCATCCTTTACAGAAACAACCAAGCTATTATTTCAACAATGATGGATTCAAAAGGCTGCCCAGGACGGAGAGTTATCTGAAGAAATTGGAACACCTTAGCAAAAATGGTGCACGGACGTCCCGCAGTTTGAATCATTTAGAATTCTGTGCTGCGTAAGAAGCGATCTCCAAGGACTCACAGATACGCCGAAACTTCACATTTTTGTTCATGCTAGCCAGAAAGTACTATATGGCAAATGCTTGCCTAGCAGGTGCAATAAATCTGCGAGGCAAGTCTACCACTATGCTCACAACAGTGGAATGTAGAGTTGCACTAATGAAATCACTCACATGGCCAAAGTTGGAGTAAATGGGCCGCAGTAGTCGAGTAAAGCTGCTGAAGTAAGAGCTTTCTTGTATTATGCGAACAGACTCTACTACTGGGTTCAGCTGGATCCAAGGAAACGGGGACAAGCTGAATCAGCTTACCAAAAATAAACAAAATTTAAAGTGTAACAGTCCCAAAAGAATGGTGTTACTGTCCCGCACAAGAGAATCTCGCAGACCTTATTACATGTGACACGTCTGCAAAAGCTCTTTTGGAAAGCTGCGTCTGGTGGAGCGGTCTAGAATGGCTCACACGAGCGAGTTAGGAATGGCCTACAGAACAAATCGTGGTCTCAGAGGCAAATGAAAATGTTGACCTAGAAACTCAGCTTACGCTGTTTGTTCCCATTAATACCAAAAGGAAAGAGGACTGGTTCATCCATCTAACAAGGTTCAGTTACTTACAAAATTTACCACACCTCACAGCGATGGTTTTATGCTTTCTTGAAAAGTGCCGAGATGGGGGAAAAACTGCAAGGCAGAATTTCCGCAACAGAAATGAGGACCGCCAAAGAATTATGGATTCTTCGAGTGCAGAAAGAGGTGTAGAAGATATTTGCCAATTATTATGCAGAAAAGGGACTAACAAGGATTCTGTCTGAAGAGATTTACATTCATTCATTCGTGCCAAAGGAGAACTTCCCATTGGCGGATGATTTCAAGAGTTGGACGGCATTTACAAAGAGAAGCATCCAGTCATTCTGCCATGTAAACATGAGTTTACGCGATTAATTGTGACAGATGCACACAGCCATGTTTTACATGGTAGTGTGTTAAGCACAATGATGCAAGTGTGATGATTTTGGGTGATTCAAACAAGACAAAAGGCCTAAGAAGTAATCAAATCCTGTTTTTTGTGCAAAAGATATAGTGCAAAATCTTCTGATGTCAAGCATGCATTCGTGCCCATAGACAGAATGAGAATGTCTTGATTGTTCGAAGTGGTCAGTGTAGACTTTGCCGACCTACTTTATGTCAAGCCAAGGAAGCCGGGTTATGGATTAACGAAGGGGGGTGGGGGGGCTTATATAGAGCAAACTGGGCAGAGCGTTAATGTTAGACTGAAGGAACACCTATTCTAGTAAACCTCTTTTGGCAGTTTGCATTTGCCAGCTCATCATAGAAAGTGTGGCTGACAGCAGAGAAAACTACTTGTTTGTTTGGCCTCTGGGACAAATGCACTTGGGATGTGATGGGAGCTTTTTACATTGAAAGAGAGGGGAAAGGATACTTGCACAAACCATCGGTAGCCCTTGGTTAAAAAAAAAGTTTTATTTGGATTCAATGCTGCCACGTTAAAGTGATCAAGCTGCATACCGATACTCATCTTTTTGCCTCTGGATGGTTCTTTTTTTTTCTGGTGAGCTTGCACGTGGTTTCCTTCATCATGACTAGTTATTTTTGTTATCTTGACTGCTTTTCTGTGGAGACGCTATGGTGTGTCACTTGAGGAAGTCAGTTGCTTTACATATGTATGCTTGTACCTTCCCATAAATCTTTACTGAAGAGTTCAGCACTATTGTTGTGTCTTCACATGTCCTCGTTCATTTAGGTGCCGTTTTTCTACTTAACAATACAAACATATAAGAAAGGAGGCATCAAGGACTTAAAAAACTATAGCCCCATAGACTGACTACGTTTAATGATTGTCAGAGATGACAAGAAAGAAAAAGTGCACTTAAGGACACCATATTTAACGGGCGCGCGCAGTGGGGAACGTGGCAAGCCAGGACGATAGAAAAGACGGCAGAGGTTTTAGGCAGTCTGGGTCTTGCCCCAGTCTTTGAGAGCTTGGAGGTCCGTCCGAGTTTCTACCTCGGCGAGCTGCCATCTTCATGTTTCAAGCATCCTGCTGGCCAGCTGTGCGGTAAGCTGCCGGGACTAGTCGGCGCGTGTGACGCCGACCTTCAACGAGCCCGGGATCGCAGCCGCCCGTCTGCACCACCACGGCGTATGTACCAGGGTCTCCTGAAGCGCGCCAGGAGAGCCTGCCTGCAGTGAGTGCAACAACTGAATGCCAGGCGAGCACCTTGCATCTTGCATGAAACGACGGTCCACACCAGCACGAAGGACAAGAGGGACGGACGCGGTGAGCGACGATACTGAGGACGCGTACCGATAGTGGTTACTCTCGATTCGGGCATGCATCTAGATGTGTACTGACATTGAAAAGGAGACACAAGTTTGAAGTTGCCGTGATGGGACGCAGTATTTAGTGTGTGGGGTTTCGCTTATCTGGATGCTTCCTCGTCTTGCTATATTCATATCGTTCAGGTAAATGAAGAGTGTTTTTGTGCCACCCCGTGTCCCCCTTCTTGCGTTCTTTCCATGTGCTCCAACAAGCAGAGCCAGGTAACATAATATCGTGACATATTGGCAAGCCCGCCCAAGATCCATTAATTTTCGTCACGTGCCTTGGACTGTGTTGAGCAATGCGATGAACCTTGAACAATTGCTAGCGGCTGGACATGCTGCGGGTTTATGTCCGGCAACCATTTTTGAGCTTTACCGCCAGGAGCAAAAGAGATTAAAAGAAGAACGTGCTAAGGCGTGGGAGACTGCAATAGAGCAGGCGGAGAAAGCTGAAACGGATGATCAGCATGCTTATAGTAGTTTAACGAGAGAAAATGAGATCATAGAAAGGCAATTGCAGTTGCTTGCTTCTAACAGCAATGAAAAAGCTAGAAAGCAAGACTTTGTACAGGAGAAACGTGAAAAGAAAATGCAGCCTGAACTTGAGGCTCGCGATGAGAAAAAGCAGCTGGAACTAGAAAAAGATAGCTCGCAGTAGTACCTTAAGCCGGCAAAAGCTAAAGATGTACAGTGTGACAACAAAGAGTGCAAGCACAACGCATATGCGCATTCCACAAACGGTCTTCGTGAGACAGAGTTCCTATCGTTTTGTAAACTTAAAGGGGTACTGACACAAAATTTCGGGGCCGAGATAGCCTGCGGGATCAATGCTCGTGAACATTCATATATCATCTGTAAGATATCAACAGCGGATATAGCTTAGAAAGTATTTTAAATTAATTTTGAAGTTTGCGTGAGCGACCGACTCCATAGCGCTATAGACACCCTCAGAGGTGACCACCTATTTCCCTCACGTCACCACGCTGCGGTCAACAAAACAAGCTATCATGACGTCGTAGCCACCATTTTTCTTTTGCCGCATTAGTTTCCGAAGTCTATATTTCTCCGCGGCTGGTTACGAGTGCGTGGCCGTGGCGCACGCTTAGAAAGTTTTGTGTTTGGCGACATTCAAGTGCCGTTTCCTAAATTCTTGATGCGGATCCTGCGGAAGTGTGTCATAGTTCTGTGTGCTGACGTGGTCAAGAGTTGCACACACTACGTGGCGGCAGTTGCACCCAGTTTTTGGAACTCTCCCAAACCGAAATCGAAACTGATAAATAATGAGAGGCCTGTAATTAATTATCTATCATATGCTGCAGTAAACAATGTGTCATGTCATGACTAACAGCTCTACAGCAAGGCATTGCAATCGAAAAACGCGATGCCAAATTTTTTATGTCAGTACCCGTTTAAAAGCTTGAACCTTGTCACTGCCTTACGTTGGAGCCGGGTTCTCAAAGAGAGAATGACATGAGATGGCAAGGGGAAGATTGCTCTTTGGGTAGCGAAGAGCCTGGTGGTTTTGCTGTGGCAGCGCAGGTTGTCGAGGAACCTTCGTTTAAAAGTACGCGTCTGTTTAAATGAGGAGAGACAAGGGACGGCATTCTTGAACATAAAGGCGTGGTTAACACTCATGTCTCAGTACGCAGGGAGACAACACCTCATGTTTGGCTGGAACCTTTGCCGCACAGTGGCTAAGAATTCCATTGAATGACCTGATGTTCTCATGCGGTGTTTTAGACACTCGTATAACCCAACACGGTTCAATGCGTCTTCCTTGCACATGCCTTATCAGCGAGCAACAACTTTCTTTCAGAGGATATGGGACGCAATAACACGAGCATTGAGTTCATGACTGGCTGCTGTCTTAAAAATCTTGACATTGGACAATGAAATTGATCAGTTGGTAGAGATTGATGTGGTTGTGAACATGCATTTAAGTGCTTTGTGATCTGATGTACATAGCTATCGAACAGTTCTTTAAAGTATTCTTGAAACTCTGTTCTTCCTTACAATGTAAATAGTTTATTGAGTGTATTTTAGCGGAATTGAGTGATGACATGTCTCTGTTCTTCCTTACTATGTAAATAGTTTATTGAGTGTATTTTAGTGGAATTGAGTGATGACGTGTCTACTAGAGCAAAAGACTAGTATTCTTTTGGAATATTCAAGTTCTTGCTTATGACAGTGTGCAAAGGAAGGTTAACGAAACACAGTGACGTGCTCGGGACGTCCACTGAAGTGTTGATGACGTGCAGTGAGGTGCGGTGTAGTGGAAAAAGTGTTGTGTAGTGCAAGGAAGTACGGTGATGCAGTGAAGTATTGGTGCCGTGAAACGCAGCGAAAGGAGGTATCGTGTGGTGGCCTTCGAGAATGAAGTTTTTGGAGGTCAGAAACTCGAAGGGGGGGGGGGAGGGCACTGTCACGGATGACAAGAAAAAAAAGGAATAAAACAGGGAGAAAAAGAAGAGAGATGCACGGCGTGCAAATAAAACAAATTGGACAAAAAATTGGCCATGTATCTGCATGTTAATCTGCAAATGTCGTTGAAAGACGATAGTCTTGCATGTGGAGAGAGTGAACAATACATTTATGAAAATTCGGTGAATGGTATTCTGGAGGCACTGTGTTAGAGCGCCTCGAGCATGCAGCGGAGGCAAACAAGCGCATCAAGTCACGTCACACATGAGACATGAGCGCCATGTGGCAGTGTTCTTGGAAAACGAACCGCGTGGCTCGGAGACGGGAGTGCGCGCCCGTCTCGGAGGTGATGAGGTGTAGAACGCAAGGCGACGGGTAGGTGCCACCACCGTGTCGTCTTAGCGAAGCGTTGGAAACACTCGCCTTTTCGTGCAAGTGTTGCATGGTCAGCGCAGCAGGATAAGCGCTACGGTCCTTAGAATTACTTATGTATGCCTTTTCTAGTAAAAGGCAAACATGCAGACTATATACGCGTTGTCAAGGTGCCCCAGACATGCGCAATAATTGCTTTTTAATTGACAATTGCATAAGTACAAACGGTGAACCTTGAGCGACATTAGTGGGCGCTGTGGATGGGGTTGGCCGTTTTAAGTACTCGATGCCGTTAAGAATGGACAGACAAATGCACAGACAGACAGACAGGCAAGCAGACAGACAGACCACAGACAGACATACCAAACTTTTTGCGTCGAAAATCCCCAAGACAAACTATCGTCCTTAAAAGAAGAATGCGCCTGTGCACAAGAGATTGAACGAGCGCGGCCATGGGAGAAGCTTGGTGTGGACGACGGAGAAGACGGCATATGTTCGAGGCAGGCTGGGTCCTGCTCCAGGATTTCAACGCGTCGGAAGCTGCCAGAGTTTGTACCTCGGCGAGCTATCATCTTTGTTGCTCCCGTTGTCCAGCTGGCGGACGGTGCAGAGAACAACCGGGACCAGTTAGCGTCACACCGCTGACCTTCAGCGAAACGGGGCTTGTGGACAACTGTCTGCCACGTCAACGGCGCACGGACCAGAGGGGCCTGGGACGTGTCCGGAGTACCTGCCGGTAGTAGTTCTACCACTGCATGAGAACGATTTCCTCACACTTTGGAGCATTTGGGGTGGGCCTTTCCAGTTCAGCAGGAACAACTAGCATGGACGCACGCGGTGAGCTACGCTCGGGTGTCGGCGCGACTGATATTCGTTGTAAGCTTCCAACATCTACATCCCGTTCGTCTGAGAGACGTTAACCGCTGAATGTGAATATTGGGACATGCCTAGGGCGTGGCCTTAGAGGGACGTGTTAACTGTTGTGTTTTGAAAGGCTGAATTGGTTCTAGAGATTGTTGGTCTTCTGTGTGCACTTTATGTGTTTAAGCGGGCAAGAAAAGGTATTTTTGTGCCACACCCTGTGCCTCTTTCTTGCGTTCTTTCTGTTTACTCCAACAAGCTGAGCCGGGCGACATAATATCGCGACAGTAATATACAAAATATTAACATGATCTCAAGCAGGATAGGACCAACACTTGACTTCGATCTACACAAAAAACAAGCTGGATTCATGCAAGGCTACTCACAATGGATCACATTCATGTGATGACCCAGTAATTGAAAAAGCTACTGAATACAACAGATCTCTTTACTTAGCCTTGATAAACTTCGAAAGGGCATTCAACTCCGTAGAGATATATACAGCTTTAAAAACATTTAATCAACAACGAGTACCTAAATGCTATGTCAATGCCTCAGCCAACATCTACAAAGTGATAAAATCTTAATCGGTAAAGGAGTGAGAAAACAAGCAACAATATTTCCGACATTGTCCACCATGTACTTGGAATAAGTGTTTACACCGCTAGACTGAAAGGAAACGGGAATCGACGTTGAAAATGAATGGCTTAAGAACCTAAAATTTGCAGATGACATCGTGCTCTTCAGTAATGACTGCAATGAATTCCAAGAATGATTGAGGAATTAATCTGAGAAAGTATTAAGGTAGTTCACAAAATAAATATGGTGAAAACAAAGATAACAATGAATGGCCTGGCGAAAGAGAAAGAATTTCAGATAAAAAACTATAAATGAAGTGTACACACATGAATATGCATATTATTACTTGAGGGCCATATTATTACTTGAGGTTTTGCATCCCAAAACCACTATATGATTATGAGAGACGCCGTAGTGGAGGGCTCCAGAAATTTTGAGCATCTGGTGTTCTGACCATTTGGTGTTCACTGACTTTGTACAGTACATGGCCTCTACCATTTCATCTCTTAGAAATCCAACCACCATGGCTTGAATGGAACAGTGACCTTCAGGCCAGCAGGCGAGCCTTGCAGCCAGCTTCTGCTGCCCCTACACCTCCTATTTCTAGCATAAAGTTAGAGGTTAACACAAAACTGAGAACAGGTCCACTCGATTCGCCACTGGAATGCGGCACGCTCCCGGAGAACAGGTGAGAAGGGATGAGTAGGAGCAGGGAGACCATGTGATCAAAACATTACAAGCCCTGGCATGTTCTCTGTGGGGCAGCAGTGAAATATGCGTGAAATCGGTCACTAAACTCTTCTTCATTATCCTAATACATCGTGTATATGTGCAACGACGCATTCGACAGACGTCCAGCTGTCATCGTCGCCACCTGTACAAAACAGCGAAACCGTGGTTAGGGCTGCTATTATTGCCGCTGCACTCGCCAGGAGACTGAGACGTTCAAAGGCCACGTGACTCGTCGTACTGCACCTACTTCGCTTTTCAGGCAAGAGCACTACAAACTGCTCTTGGCTGCTTTCTGCGCAGCAAAAGCACTCTCACTCTACTAATAGATGACAGTGCTTCTGTACCTGTTCGACCACCGAAACACGCCGGCTCTGAAGAGAGCACTTTCAGCGTGCTTTTTAGTAGTGCTGCTTTCCCAATGGAATTTGCTGTAAAATTGAAGTAAAAGGGTGGACCACCACAGCTATGCTGTGAATCATGCAAATTCTCAAACCTGGAATAGCAAGTGCAATAAGCAGGAGAACTAGACCCAAGCACAAAGAGCTGAATACTTTATTTAGTAACTTACCCAAACTTTCACGTAATGATACTAGTGGGCACACAGGAAAACAGATATTTTTGCACTTATATACATATTTTATTAATTGGATGTTGAATAAGTAGATGATTATGTCAATATAAGCTTTGTACAAATGAAAGAGAGAAAAGGAGATATACATTGCACACCACAAACACACTGCACACTCAGTGCAGGGTTACACAAGTGGTCGCTCAGTGACGTTGCCCTCAAGAATTGTAGGAGGGCTTGTGTGGCCTTTTGGGCTGACGTACTTGAAGACCACGCAACCAAGATCTCCAGAGCCCCTCTCCCCTCTTGTAGAGTAGCAATTTTATATTATTTCTCTCTCTCTCTCTCGTACAAATGAAGTAGTGGCTGCCTCACCAATGTCAATCATCCACAACTCGAGGTTAGTAGCTAATAAAATGCCTGCTGTCATGTGACAGTGCTCAACAATGGATACTGCTATAATCACTTGAGATCTGGTGTTGACCCTCCCAGGTATGGCAGAAGTATTTCAGGTACTGATCGAATCAGCTTGGCCCGAATGGTTGTGCAGCCAAGCCTGTAGTGTGCCTCGAATCTGTGGTTGCCATCAAAGGCGTAATAGTAGTTGCCGCCTTCGCTGCCCTTGATCCACAGGATGTCCACAGGGGCCACTTGATCCTTCGGGCTTGGATTGTGCATTGCAAAATGTGGGCGACATTTTTAGTGTAAAAAGAAACAGCAGCAACGACAAACATAACAGCACAGGCCAATTCCTTTCGGAGATTATTTGGTACCCAACGAAGGGAAAGCTATGTAGTCATATACTATTTCTTTTCTAATGTCTAACTACTGGGAAGATGTGACCAATTTATTAATTAGGCTTAAATATGTGATTGATATAATTTTACCGCATCTTTGCTACATCTATAATTTAGTGCTCAGCACAGATATCTTTTCTCAAAAAATGCAGATATCAAAAGTTGTGATACTTAATTAAAGAAGGCGAGAAAAACAACTTTTCTAATTACCAGCAAATTTCTATATGGCCTATCTTCTCAAAAGCCCTAGAAAATGTTCATTGACAAAGTTCGCATACTCAACGATGCTCAGTTTGATTTTCGAACTGGCTGTTCTACGGAGCTTGCACTCATAACTCAGACAGACTTCATTCTCAGAGTGTTCGAGGAAAAGCAATCAGTAATAGGCATTCATGCAGACTTCTCCAAGGCGTTTTATAGACTGATTCATCAAACATTATTGAACAAATGACAGTTGAATGGTGTTTTTGGTTTACCGTTAGATCTCGTGGCATCACATTTCTGGGGTCGGATGCAACTGGTGGAAATAAATGGCTGCCTATCCTCATGTAAGCCCATGACTACAGGGGATGCACAGGATGCTTGACAGATATCTCAAAGTACTCATCTTAGAAGTGACATACGGAACAAGCACAAAATGCCTTTGTTTGTATTCATGATCCAAGATGGGGCTGGTGTCAGCCATGTTCTGGCATATGCTTTCGTTGCTTCTGAGCAACAACACATTGTCACAAAGCTACTGGAAACTTTTGTACAGGAAAAAGCAACGGCATTTTGAGCTAAAGTTGTCATTGTAGACAAAGACTTCACAGAAATATCTGCGATCAGAAGCACGTTCAATTCGAGACCTGCTGTGCAGCTTTGCCAGTTTCACGCAATGAAAGCTTTCCGGGCAGGTGCCGGAAAACTCACACATTGAGCTGAAGAAAAAAAAAAAGGCTTGTCAACAGCTTCAGTGAATTGGTGTATGTACCTACTGCAGAAAAATTTGAAAAGGCACAGGCTGACATTTTACTACACGCAAATAGTCAAGCATGTGTCTACTATGAAAAGAACTGGGAAAACAAAAAGTATGTGGACCAGACATCAGTGGTACAAGGAGTCTACTCCAGGCAACAACACTACTAAGAGAGTGGAGTACCACAATGTGAAAATCAAGCAGATCTTGTCGTCGTAAAATGAATTGTACGAGGAACTAAAGGGACTTGTAAGGCTATCAAGTGGACCCTCACAAGAAGCCAGGCAGCAGGCAAGCGTAAAGAAAACATGCTCATTTTACTCGTACGAAGCATCAAGCAGCATTGAAGCCATATATGCCAAGGAGTTAAGCCCGTATGCTTGCTCTGCAGTCTACAAAGAAGCAGCTAAAGCTAAGAAAGCTCCTCTAAAAATACGACAAGTAGAACCACCTGTTTATAATGTTGCAAGTTCTTGCAACACGTGGCATGTAGTTTCAGAGAAAACTTCCACATATGCACTACTTTTACGAAGATGGAGCTTGCTTGTCGTCACATTCTGGCTGTTAGTGAAAAAAAACTGGTGGTGTGCCTGACATGTCTAAATTTCTCGAACCCCGGTGGTTTAAGAGTTTTCACCTCAGTGTCATGGCTGCCAACAAGAATAAAGAAAATGCTGATACATTACAGGACAGCACAGAACTGATAGTCATGCCTGGGTCAGCATTTCATAAGATAAATAGAAACCAGCCATTTAGTTATGCAATGAGAAAACTGAAGACAATAGCAGATTACCTTGCTGACTGTTCCCATGAAATTTTTGCTGCCCGCCTTGAAGTTCTTGAGGATATTTTTGCAGAATGGCTTAGAGAAAGATCCTCAGGTTTCGCTAGCGACATTGATCAACCTCAAGCCGGCCAGCCATCCAGCAGAGCTCGCACCTTTCTGCTGCCACAAGGCACTTTCCCACTACCACAAAACCCATCTCCGCTACCACAATCCTTTTTCACCGTACTACAGGACTGTTCCACACTGCCGCAAGCCCCTTCCACAGTACTTCATGACCATACATTGCTACCGCAAGCTTCTTCCGCAGTAGTGCATGATGGTTCCACGTTGCCGCACGCCCCTGCCGCGGTGCCACAGGACCATTCCATGGTGCTACATGACCATTCCACAGCACACGATGGTTCCACGTTGCCACACACTCCTTCCACAGAACCACATAATGGTTCCATACTGCTGATAGCCCCTTCCACAGTGCCACAAGACCATTTCTATGCTGCCTGAAGTTTCTTCGATGGAATCACATGATGGTTTCATGCTGCCACTAGCCCCTTCTATGATACCACAAGACCATTCCATGCTACCCAAAGATCCTTCCAGTCCCTCCCTTTCAAATCCAAAACCACCACAGCTCAGACTTCCACTTGTGAAGCCAAGAGGGCACCCAAAGCACAAGGCTAAGCAAAAAAGTAAAAAACCTAGGCAACAGTCTGAAACGGCTGCAACACCATTTGTGCAGCTAACTGAGGTGGCTTAATACAAAGGTGAGTAAATTAATTGGATAAAGAGGTTCTTAATGCATACCAATGTGGCGCTTCTTTCAGTTGTTCCGGTTGGAATTGTGGGGGAGGCTACCTCCGGCAATGTGCTCGACCAGGTCTACCTCATTAATGAGATTGATGTAGAAGTATGGCCAGAGCTCCTTCCAAGCGCGCTTTTGGATTACCGAGTTGAGATGCGGCTTCTGCTGCCATACTTCTCGGACGATGCCTGGCACCTCCTTTCATCTTCAGGTAAGTATGGGAATGCAATTATAGTGTGCTGCCCTTACTAGAAAATGTAGTGTAATGTTGTTTCCCACATGGCCCAGCTAAAATTTGTCTTATTGTCCTTTCAGTTGCCACCAAGAGAGAAAATGAACTGTGGTTGTGCTACTCGTGCAAGGAACAAGACAGTGGTGAAATTATAATGATTTGCTGTGATCACTGCCCCGAATAGCTTCACTGGTATGAGTTACACATGCTGATTTCAAATAACCAATATGTAACATCTATACTCTTTCTGTGCAGGACATGTGCTGCAGTGAAGCTAGCTGCTGCAAAGAAGTAGTTGTGATTTTGCAGGCCCTGCACAGGCCACGGCAGCATTTAGTGTAAAATGTGTTATAAAACTTGTATTGCTGAAAAGCTTTTTTTTTATTGTATTCACTGCATGTAGCATTTTTTTTACCTCTCTGCTTCGACTAAGTGTTTTCAGTATGAAATAAATAAATGATGGAAAACACAAACAGGATGTTAACAAAATACATGACGCAGATGCCTTCTACTTGAACATGGGTCATGTACCTTGTCGTTATTGCAGTGGTTGTCATGACTACGTTCTAAATAGCCCATTTTGCTTAATTACTTAGGCTTTGGCTAGGACGAAGTGCTCAAGCCTAATGAAAGCAGCATTTTCGGCAAGTTGCTAATTCGTAACTTCAGAACGACTGCGCAAAAAAAAACGACGGCAAAGGTTTTCTCTCTATTGTCCGCGTTTTTTTTTTGCTTATTCGTTCTGGAGTGTTCAAGCTCCCGCGGCTTGTGTGCGCGATTCGGCCAAAATGACAACGGCACCTGTGCGCGTGAAACGAACGCAAAGCCACAACTCAACCTCGGGCCCTAACGATTTTTTCATAACTGTCTTCATGAACTCAAACTCTGTTTTGGGAGTGCAAAACTACAATTTCCGTTCAAATAAACTCAACCTCTGGCACGGACGATGTTTCAGATTGGCGACCAACTCAATTTCGGCTACAGAATCTAATTTTGTGCGTAACAGTTCAATCACCACTTCAGTAATCTCCGCACGTGTTGACAACAGCCGAGCATCGTCACCTAGTAAGAACGCCGTCGTTCACCCATCCATTTCCCGCCAACGGTGCACACCGCAGTCAATCCCTAGATCTAGGGATCTGCGTGAGCCAGCATCATTCTGAAGAAGGAACATCGTACTAGTGCACCCTGACCCAGCCATTTCCGGCAAAGGCAGTAGAGGAGCACTCCGTCGTGCGTATAGCATCACTCGCACCTAAATCACTGTAAACTCGAACCCACGCTCTTGCATTCAGCGGCACAACCCGATAGTTTCAGAGCACTCACAGCCGATCTAAATGCCGGTAAAATTTATGAGCCTACACCAGCAGCACGGTTATTATTCTTCCACCGTGACCAGCAGGTTCGCAAAACGCACTGTCAGCTGATGCTGCAAAACGCAAGTGGAATAGCATTGGTTATAAACCACAAGACGCAGCAATGATTCAATGACGGACGTAACAGAGGTGCATGGAGCACAAACATTACGCAACTCTTGATCCACTCACCTCCAGTAGTTCCATAATTTCTTTGACCTTGTCTTCGTCGTAGTGCGCAACAGGAAGAGGCCGCGTTATAACATCAAGCGGCACTTCGTGTACTTCTGAGATGTTTGCACTATGCACGCTAGAAATGTTCGTGTTGTCAGAAGCACTACCTACAATGACAACATCCTGCAGATTACCAGCAGCTCCAACAAGCGAGCTGAGATCAAGATATATCACCGTGTTGCCAGAGGCATCCACACCGTCTTCCACGACCACGGTGGAAGAATAATTCGTGTCCACGACATTGAATTCCGCCATTTTGACGCTTTGACCAGAACTTCCCCTAGAAAGATGAGCGTACTAGCGTTCGTTGTACACTATAGCCGTAGTAGCCGTAGTCTGGCTCCCACCGCGAACAATTGACGACGTATGCGATGAGTTCTTAGGGATATACTTCCCGCTCCTAGATAGGCAGTAGACAGGCAGTATTCTAGCTAGGGAACGATCGGACCATTCCTCGGCCACGGCAACGGCTACAATGCCTTGAATACTTGAAGCGTGATTACCACCAAGCGGCGCGTATCGGAACCCTTAAGACCGCATTACGATGCATACACTAGGTGGCGCGCTCTCGTGCTTACACGTCATGCTTCAACGGCTACAATGCCTTGAATACTTGAAGCGTGATTACCACCAAGCGGCGCGTATCGGAACCCTTAAGACCGCATTACGATGCATACACTAGGTGGCGCGCTCTCGTGCTTACACGTCATGCTTGCCACGAGAAACGCATGTTCGCATACTCGACTGCGCGTGTCGTGCGAGGTTTTCGTGTTGTTGTTGTTGTTTTTTTAGGGGCGAAGTTCCGTAAGTCTTGGGTCGTGCCTCCTCGATGTATGTAGTAGTAGTAGGTAGTCATCTCCTGTTTAGTCCTTGAAGTGTCCGCTGGATGACGGTACTTGTATATGATGGATATATGATAAAAAGATGCGAGATGGCGGTATTCACTAGATGGACGTAGTTGATTGATTGATATGTGGGATTTAACGTGCCGAAACCACCATATGATTATGAGAGATGCCGTAGTGGAGGGCTCCGGAAATTTGACCACCTGGGATTCTTTAACGTGCACCCAAATCTGAGCACACGGGCCTACAACATTTCCGTAGATGGACGTAGTGAGTTACTGTATATGCTCCCGGTAGCATATACAGTAACTCTAGATGGATGGAAGGACAGACAGACAGATGGACAAATGGACGCGGCCAGCGAACGGACTATTCACGGTTTACCGATAAACCCCTCTGAGCTTCGCCCCACTCAGCATCATTCACTCCGTGGATATGCTGTAATTTCTTTTGTTCAAACTATGCGTTGACAAGTGACGATGACCCGACGACAGAGTCGCAATAGATGTTGCAACGGCGGGTATTAGTCACGTAAAGAAAAGTCTTTGTTCGATGTGCCCAAGGAAGCGGATATGTTTCCAACATTGGCAGCGCAACATTCCGAGAGCAGGCTAGGCGCCCGAGTTTGCCTCCCAAACGTTTTAGCCCTGCATCGTGAAAGCATTCCATCCCGGCGGTGAACGCTTGGATTCCAGGAAAAAAAAAAGTGAGTTGCCACGATCAAACTGGCTACAAATACGAAATACCTAGGATTTTAGTGTTCCAGATCACCTTGTGCAAGCACGTCACCTTCTACAGAACTTTCTTATTGATTGGCTCAGAACTTATGTTTTCGGTGTTATTATGTACGCAAACAGTCATGTCACATTTTCCGCGTGGTCTTGGCGTGTCAAAAAACTCCAAATATCGCCCCTCTGGGCGAGGACTGGGAGGGCGCCCTGCTCGGCTGCTCTGACATCACAGCCCAACGGGCCTTGGTTGCGCGGCCGACGCTGATGCACTCCCGTACAGGGGTGACCACCTACTGTTTGTTCGGAATGGCCCCTTAAGGTCTGCATCCCCACCCTTCCTGTTTATAACTTACAGAATTGCTTGTTTTTCATTATCATCATCAACATGTAGTCATGACCATTTTGGTAACAAAGGCTTTTCCACAAGACTTGGCACACTTCTGCATCACTTTGGTGGGTGTAAAATGAACCCCAGTAAGCAAAATCGTGACACAGGATAAATAAATTTATTATATCTGCGTATTATACGAAGGAACCCCTCGTGCTAGTGCATATTTTTTGGATATTCGATAACAATATTTTTACTATTCGTTGAGTCTGATTTGTTTTGATCATTGCACTGGGCAAAGATTATTTTATGGCCCTACACAAAATTTGTTTTTGTTAAGGAGTAGAACTTGAATCAGGAGTGTGAGCGTAGGGTGCTCTTTTATTAAAATCTTTAGCTCTAAAAAGTAACAAAAAAGAAGGATAGAGCTTCTTAATGCTCCCATGGGCCTAAAACGATGTATAATATAGTTCATGACCAGGAAACTTCGGTTCCTAGCACTTTTAATTTTATTTTTTACATTTTGCCTCATACCTTAGTGTGCAATATGTTCTGAAAAAAAAATAACATTTATGTTCCAGCTTGAGAATGATTTCCATGTTTCATAGTCGATCATTTGTGTAATAAAATATTTTAATATCAGATGCTTGGCTTGCGATCATAGAAGGAAAAAATGCCAAAGAAACATACAAAAAACTGCGATTGGTGTTGGAACGGCAAATGGTTGCCCTATCTATATGTTTTACAATCTCTGGTTTTAATAAAGAGAGAGAGATATCTAAAAGCGTTCAGTAGCAACAAAACTAAACGCATAAATTGTTTCACGAAAATTTTATATCATGTTACCGTGGCACACATAGTTGGAAAATAAAGCTGTATACACGCGCAAGTCGCAGAAAGAGACAGCAGAATTAGAGCGCACGTTGATCGCTCTGCTCGGCCAATTTGCATTGCGGACAGCAGACGACTAGCGGCGAGTGGACATGCGAATCGTGTAAGTACATGCAAACAGAGATAATGTATATGCTAGCATATACAGTTACTTTACGTGTAGGTAGTAATGCTACCTTTAGTATATGCTACCTTTAGGTAGCATATACTATTTAAAGGTAGCATATACAATAACTCTACGTTAGGTGGATGGATGGCTTGATATGGCTGTACCCTTTAGATCAAGCGGTGACTAACGCCACCAAGCCGTAATACTTACGGAACAAAAAACTAGATTTATTTTTTTTTTCCTTTAAGTAGTGAAGTTGAGGACTCGTACTTTGCAGTGAAGGGTTTAATTTTCACTCGTGCCTTGATTTTAGCCACCAATCAGACAATCTCCATCTAGTTAATTCTACATGTTTAAAGTCTATTTTGCCCTTTCTGTCCCTAAACTCAAGTGCTTGAAAAACTCCGCGCCATCATCCTGAACTATAGGGTGAAGCCCTTTACAGAACATTATCAAGTGTTTGGCACTTTCCTCCTCCTCTCCACAAACACTGCATACCGCGTCTACCCCTTCGTATTTGGCCCGATATGTCTTGGTTCGCAATACTCTCGTCCTGGCCTCAAACAGTAGAGAACTACCCCGAGTATTATCATAGATCCTTTCCTTGGCAATTTCCTGCTTAAAAGTTCGATAGATCTCTAGTGCGGACTTCTTATTCATGCCAATTGTGTACGTACCTGTCTCAGCGTCCTTCACCTTCTTCTTAACCGATAATTTTTTTTGGTTTGACCCCCTGCGGTTTTCTAAGTATTTACCTGTCAATTTTCTGGTGTGGGTGGGTGTCAGCGCCTCCTGGATCTATCTCTTTGGTGCATCGAGGAGTAGCCTCTGAGCCTGGGGTGCAATCTGCACACTTTCCTGTTTTCTGCACACGGCCACTCGATCTCCCCACTGCTCGATCTTCCCACCAAAGGGGGGAGCTCGAGTGGCCGTGCCTTGGCCTTGTCCCCAACCTTTTTTTTTTTCTTTTGCAAGCCGTTTCTCGCTCTCGCCAGCCATTGCATTTAGCCATAGAGTTAGCTTATTAGACCCAAGAGGAAAGGCTACCAATAGGGCCCATACATTTAAACTCATAACCACAAGTGTGTGCCGCCATTCATGATGGAACGATACTCACCTTTCAGGGGGTCTCACTTGCACTCGCTAGTACATGCTGCAATCTGCATTTTTATCTGTTTCGTGGCTCTCTGTATCATCGCAGTTGAAAGACAGGGGCATAATGTCGAGCTGTTGGCTCACGACAACAAAGAACGCGGACGACGAAGCACCGTCATACACGTGCGCGAGCTAGTTGGCGCACTCGGCCACGCTATACAAGGATGGTCATCCAGTAAAGAACTCACCAAACGCTCCTTTCTGGGCATGTCTGTACTGAATTGCATAAATGACTATTGCATGTTCCCTAAAAGTAGTCGATGTCAACATCACACCGTTTCTGTTCGTTTATACTACGTGAACGTACTTGTTTATTTGTTTAGTTAATTTATTTAGTCAATGCTGCCGACTTCTATGTGAAGTCGTAGGCAGGAGTGAGTACACACACACACACACACACACACACACACACACACACACACACACACACACACACACACACACACACACACACACACACACACACACACACACACACACACACACACACACACACACACACACACACACACACACACACACACACACACACACACACACACACACACACACACACACACACACACACACACACACACACACACACACACACACACACACACACACACACACACACACACACACACACACACACACACACACACACACACACACACACACACACACACACACACACACACACACACACACACACACACACACACACACACACACACACACACACACACACACACACACACACACAGACACATACATACATACATACATACATACATACATACATACATACATACATACATACATACATACATACATATATATATATATATTGCCGCATGAATTCGCGTGGTTTTCGTGTGGAAGAGGACGAAGAAGTTGGGACTGGGCCGTTTTTGTTTTTCCTAGCTTGACGAGCAGTTCTGCGGAAGGTTTCCTTGAGTAAGACAAGATTGGTGACAAGATTGGTGGAGGTGCTGGGTACGACAACTGACGACGCACCCCATGCACAAGAGCCCGCCCAGGAGCCGGAACACAAGCCCTGTGCCCGTGGACACGCCAGTTCACAGAACAAGCCGCCGCCAACGAGGCCTACCACCAGAGACACCGGCACAGCTTATCCATAGAGCGACTATGACTTCGCCTCAAGGCGTCATGGAAACTCCTACGTCGTCGGCACCAATTTATTGCACTGTCCAGAACCCGCTGATGCCTAGTCCCTTTCACGGAGAGCTGTTTGAGGATGTGGACGACTGGCTGAGCGAGTTCGAACACGTCGCAGCGATCAACTACTGGGACGAAGCCGCCAAACTCCGCAACGTCTACGCGTGTTTGAAAGACGGCGCCCGAACGTGGTTCATGAACAGAAGTGATGTCTTGACATCCTGGCGCGAGTTCCAGCATCGCCTCTTGGAGACCTACCGGAGCCCCGACCGCCGCGATCGTGCTGAACGTGCATTGCATTCACGCATCCAGATGCCTAATGAGACCGTCACCATGTACGTGGAGGACATGACGCAGCTTTTCAGGCGAGCGGATCCGGCAATGCCAGAAGAAAAAAAGCTACGCTATCTGATGCGAGGCGTGAAGGAGCAGCTTTTTGCTGGTCTAGTGCGGAGTCCTCCGAAGAGTGTAGCAGAATTCCTGACCGAAGCCACTACGATGGAGAGGGTACTTCATCAGCGGTCAGCCCTACTCAACCGGCAAGTGAATTCTGCATCACCTACTGAATTTTCCGCCAGCTTCGGGAGCAACAGCATTGAGTGGATTCGCGAAATCGTCCGCTCCGTCGTCCGCGAGGAAATCGCGAAACTACACGGGGCGAGACAGCCGGAGGTAAGCAGCATCACCAATATTATTCGGGACGAGGTCCAGCAGGTGCTTCACAGCCGTCGCCCTCAACCAACGGTTACAAATCTAGAACCACCTCCTGCGTCCACTGATGTTGGGAACCGCACATATGCCGAAGCTCTGCGCACTTCCATGCCGGTCTCAAGCCCTGCAGTCCCAATCCAGACGATGCCGCCAGTTTCAATTCAATCTGCGCATGCTGGTTTGGACATCGACGGTCGCCGTGCCCCTCCGCGGAAGTCCGATATTTGGCGTACGTCGGATAGAAGACCCCTCTGCTTCCATTGCGGTGAAGCCGGTCACATCTACCGGGAATGTCCATACCGACAACTTGGACTGCGCGGTTTCTCTATTCATTCGCCTCGTCCCCTAGTTGGTCAGAGGCCAAGAGAAATTGAGGACTACCTCGCGCAGCAACGCCTGCCTTTCTCACGGCGTCAATCGCGGTCTCCATCTCCACGACGACCCGCAGCTATTGGACCACGTCTCAGTACGATGGCACGGGGACGTTCCCCAAGCCCTCGTCGGGAAAACTGAAGGCAGCGACCTTCGGGGGCGAGGTCGCTGGGACTAAAAGTGCGGAAGACCTCCTATCGACGCTTCCACAAAACGCTGCAGACATTGAATTGACGTCTGAGTGCAGTGCGAGAGAAATGCCGGATTGTGCGTCTGAACCCAGTGGCCGAGTCTCACTCGACATTCCCGTGCTGATAGACGGTCTTCAGGTTAGCGCATTGGTGGACACAGGTGCAGATTATTCTATTATGAGCGGAAAATTGGCAACCAGTCTTAAGAAAGTGATGACACCTTGGAATGGGACGCGTATTCGCACTGCTGGAGGCCACGTTATTACTCCATTGGGTCGCTGTACCGCAAGAGTGGAAATACGCGAGTCAACGTTTGTGGTAACCTGCCTCGTACTACGCGACTGTTCTCGTCAGCTCATCCTTGGAATGGACTTCCTTCGAGAGAATGGCGCGATCATAAATCTCCGCGAACGAATGGTGACTTTCTCGACGCAACTTGCAACCGATCGAGGCGCTGATAGCTGTCGTAGACCTGCGCTGCGTGTTGCCGACGAAAGCGTGACGTTGCCTCCCCGAGCGACTGCTTTCGTAGAAGTCACCTGTGAAGACCTCCAAGACGGTGACGTGGTCGCCGAGAGCAACGTATCCCTTTTACTGCTTCAAGGTGTGTGTGCAGTGCGAAGCATTCTGCGTGTGCGTGACGGACGGTCGCAGATACTCGTCACAAACTTTAACTTCGAGCACCGACATCTTTTCCGCGGCACCACCGTGGCCTTCGGAGACCGTGTAGCGGATGTCACCGAGTGCTTCGCATCCGAGGAAATGGTTGATGGAGATAAGTTTCTGGACCACATCGACGTCAGTTCGAAGCTTTCGGACGAGAAGAAGGCCGCACTGCATACCCTGCTGAAGGAATTTAAATCTTGCTTCGCCTCTTCATCTAGAGTCGGTCAAACACCCCTCATAAAGCACCGAATTATTACCGACGATGATGTTCGCCCAATCCGCCAGCAACCTTACCGTGTTTCGGCTAAAGAACGCGAGACTATACAGACGCAGGTAAAGGAGATGCTTGACGACGGGGTGATACAACCGTCGAGCAGCCCGTGGTCCTCGCCAGTCGTTCTAGTAAAGAAGAAAGACGGAACGCTGCGATTCTGTGTTGACTACAGGAAACTCAATAGCGTCACAAAAAAAGACGTCTACCCGCTCCCACGGGTTGATGATTCTCTCGACAGGCTACGACACGCGAAGTATTTTTCATCGATAGATTTGAAGAGCGGCTATTGGCAGATAGAGGTCGATGAGCGAGACAGAGAGAAGACAGCGTTTGTAACTCCCGATGGGCTTTATGAATTCAGAGTTCTTCCTTTCGGCCTCTGTTCGGCTCCCGCAACATTCCAGCGAATGATGGATACCGTTCTCGCTGGCTTGAAGTGGCAAAGCTGCCTTGTATACCTTGATGATGTGGTCATCTTTGCCGAGAGTTTCGAAGAACATCTGAAGCGTCTAAGAATGGTTCTGGAAGCTATTCGTTCGGCCGAACTCACGCTAAAACCCCAGAAGTGCCATTTCGGCTACGATGAGCTGAAATTTTTGGGACATGTTGTGAGTGCGGATGGAGTGCGGCCTGACCCAGAAAAAACTGCAGCAGTCGCCACCTTTCCTGTGCCGTCAGACAAAAAAGCGGTGCGGCGTTTTCTCGGCTTGTGTGCTTATTATCGCCGATTCATTACCAACTTCTCGACGATAGCCGAACCGCTCACGCGACTCACCCGAGATGATGTACCGTTTGCCTGGACTACAGAGCAAGAAGCAGCTTTCACAGAGTTACGGCAGCGAATGCAAGAGGCACCTGTTCTTGCGCATTTTGATGAGGACGCTGATACCGAAGTTCACACGGATGCAAGCAACGTCGGACTTGGCGCTGTCCTTGTACAACGGCACAACGGCGTAGAACATGTCATAGCTTACGCCAGTCGTACTCTCTCTCGAGCCGAGGCCAACTACTCCACTTCAGAGAAGGAATGCCTCGCAGTCGTGTGGGCAACGGCAAAGTTTCGACCTTACCTCTACGGCCGTTCCTTCAAGGTGGTGACCGATCACCATTCGCTGTGTTGGCTGGCCAATCTCCGTGATCCGTCTGGTCGTCTCGCTCGGTGGAGTTTACGCTTACAAGAGTTCGACATCATGATTGTGTATAGGTCTGGGCGCAAGCACGAAGATGCCGACGCACTTTCTCGAGCACCCGTGGGACATCCTGATATGGACTCGGAATATGCTGATGGTTTTCTCGGAGCCCTCAGTGATTCTGACTTTATGTCTAGACAGAGAGCCGATCAGGAATTGCGCCCTATTATTGATTCCTTAGAAGGCCGAAATTCTCACACTCCTCGGCGCATCGCTCGCGAATTGTCATCCTTTTGTCTAAGGAGGGGCATTCTTTACAAGAAAAATGCTCGAGGTAGCAACAAAGCCTTCCTCCTCGTTGTACCAGCCGACATGCGGGATGACATCCTACTCGCGTGCCACGACGAGCCCACGTCGGGACACTTGGGCTACTCGCGGACTCTCGCCAGAGTGCGCCAGCAGTACTATTGGCCACGACTTTCGACCAGTGTACACCGCTACGTGCAAGGCTGCCGCGAGTGCCAGCGTCGCAAGACGCCACCCGTGAAACCTGCGGGCCTTCTCCACCCTATTACACCACCACGGACACCTTTCGACCTCGTGGGAATGGACCTTCTAGGACCCTTCCCTTTGTCGGCCACTGGTAACAAATGGATTATAGTGGCAACCGATTACTTGACCCGGTATGCTGAGACAAAGGCATTACCCCGCGGCACGGCGTCTGAAGTGGCGAAGTTCTTCGTGCAGCACATCGTCCTACGGCACGGCGCGCCGTCATGTGTGATTACGGATAGAGGAACATCATTTACGGCACAAATGCTAGAGGACATTTTCAGACTGAGCTGCACGAGTCACCGAAAAACAACGGCTTACCACCCACAAAGTAATGGACTGACGGAAAGGCTCAACAAGACCATAGCGGACATGCTGTCAATGTACGTGGACGTGCAGCACAAAACCTGGGACGATATCCTCCCATACGTCACGTTCGCATACAATACGGCAATGCAGGAAACAACCCGATTTTCACCTTTCCACCTTGTTTATGGACGCAACGTACAAACGATGCTTGACGCTATGCTGCCGTACGATAATAGCGATGCTCTTTCTCCAGAAGCCGAGCAATACACGCAGTACGCCGAAGAGGCTCGTCAACTGGCTCGCGTGAACATCGGTCACCAACAAGACGCAGATGCACGACGTTACAACCTTCGCCGTCGAAACGTCGCATACCACCCGGGTGAACGAGTGTGGGTGTGGACTCCTGTCCGACGACCAGGCTTGTCTGAAAAGCTTCTGAGCCGTTATTTCGGACCATACAAGGTTATCCGACGTGTGAGTGACCTTACATACGAAGTACTTCCGGACGGCACAGTGTCGTCACGTCGACAACATCGGCCCGAAACTGTGCATGTCGTACGACTCAAGCCGTACTACACACAATAGTCTCTGTGCTTGCGAGTTACTTCGCAAACGTGACAGTGATCTCATGTGGTGTTTTTTTTTCTTCTTGACTCTTCCACTGGTGCTGTTGTGTTCGCGCATGGTCCAAGTGCTTGTGCGCCCTCTTTGTTTTCCCTGGCACTCACTTTGTGATTCTCTGCGTCAACGCGTGTTCTAATTATGGGTTTTTTTTTTTCTCTTCTTCTTTATTTAGAAGCATCGAGTCGATGCTTTTTAAAAGGGGGGACTAATGCCGCATGAATTCGCGTGGTTTTCGTGTGGAAGAGGACGAAGAAGTTGGGACTGGGCCGTTTTTGTTTTTCCTAGCTTGACGAGCAGTTCTGCGGAAGGTTCCTTGAGTAAGACAAGATTGGTGACAATATATATATATATATATATATATATATATATATATATATATATGTGTGTGTGTGTGTGTGTGTGTGTGTGTGTGTGTGTGTGTGTGTGTGTGTGTGTGTGTGATATTACTACATTTTACAATGCAAAATAAAACAGCAGGAATGACTTATAACAAAAACAATGCATCAAGGAAAAAAATCTAGAAGGGTTGCAACTTAAAAACATTGCAAACATGAGTCAATGTAACACGTTTTGCCCCTTTTAGATAGAATGAGCGATTTTTGCCTAAAGAAAGGCACGAGCGACTGATACAGCAGAACAATGGGCAAAAACGGACAGAATGACAAAGTGACACAATCAGCAAAAAGTAACATACAAACAAGCTAGTGCGTAACATAACAAATCACTACAACTCATACACGCAAAAGAATTTAGATGCAGTGCCAATATTAATATTATATTAACGACGACAAATCAATCAAAGGATGGAAGGCAGATTCGCTGTCGCATTCATGAATGAAGAAACAGTTGTAAATGAAGTAGCTTCATCAGGCAGTGCGTTCCAACTACGTACTGTTCGAGGAAAGAATGATTTAGAAAGTAGTTGTTTTACATGAAAATTTTCTTTTCTTTTCTTTTTCTTTTTAATGTAAATGTTCAGCGCTAACGACAGCATGCACTTCAGAAACGCCAATGTCGTCTAAGGGGGGGGGGGGGGGGGGGGTATATCGTTTAGTTATGGGAAAGGCGAGGCGATTCCGGTGTGAATTGTGAACGCCGAGCTGAAGTAGTTCAACGCCACTGTGATACCTGCACTGTCGGTTACATTTGTATTACTTATTGAAAAATTAAATAAAGCTTCATTTTTCTGAAAATGAAGCTTGTGCGCAGAACTTGTTCTGGCGCACAAGTTCTGCACCAGAACTTGTGCGCAAGTATCCACAGTGCGATTTCAAAACTGAAGTATAGTACGTTAAAAGGATTTTCACGATGTTTTTGTCGATAAAATTACGGGAGGCGTAATCTTCGTCCCTACTTGAGAACCATATGATCTAAAGCATTGCCTCCAAGATGCGGCGCACAGCAATTCATTTGTAGAGCAGACGACGGATGACAACTTGCCCTAAAGCGTGTTCTTCAGTCTAATGCGGCAGTCTTCGTTCCCCAAATGATAAAAATTTGTTATGAATCGTTCATGAACTCATTCAACATTCAATTCTCTTACCCAACGTGCTGCAAACACATGGCCGTCACAGCAGCTCCATCTGTGTGCCAGTAATGGAGAGGCACCACATATTAGGAGTCTCAGTGCTCTACGTATAAGAGTGAATTCAGATACTGTAGAATAGCGTGTTCAAAATAGTTACTCCTATCTGCTAAAACAGCCTTTCTTCACCAAATGCGGTCACGTTTACTCGCGTTTGAAGCTTATTGCCGCTTTTCCGTTCCGATTCTTAGATTTCTCAACTTATCAGCGCATTCTCGAAAAGCTCTGATTTGTACCACGAATATTGTCGCTAAAAACAAAATAATGCAACATTTTTTTTCTATATTACTGTATAAGGGCCTTCAGTTGTCTATTTACGAGATTTTAAGAAAAATCAAAGATGGTTTTTTTTATTATTCTAATTTCAGTGGAGTACTTTTTTGCCGATAAGAGAACTTTGAGGCAATATATAAAAATTCATATTTGCCCTGCGGCAGCAATAATTTATGTACCTAATGAACATACTATATCCTTAAAACGTGTCAAGTTTGAAAATGCTGCTTGCATTACTTTTGGAGAAAAAAAAATGGGGAATACGTAACTTATTTTAAAATGTCGCAAAATTAGACATTTTTAAAAGCTGTTTCCTTAAAGTCTACAAACTTGAAACCGCATGAATTCATTCTTCGTTAGACATGCATTTCAGATAAAAAATATCTTCCTTGAAACAAAAATATTTGTCTTTTTATAGCATCTGCAATTTTCGAAAATGGCAGGTGACGAAATTGGTGCCTCCGTGTTGGTGAAGTTTGATAATTTTTTTTCTCGCAAGTTATGGCGTTAATCATAAAACGAGGTAGACTTTGGGGCTACCTGGTTAGAGGTGCACGAAATATAAAATACTCAATGAAATCTAAAATATCAACTTTTGGACCCGTGTTGATCTCTCGTGGTATCACCCTCCGGCAATTCCGACATTGCTTACTAGATGGCATGCCGCCCCCTAGGGCTAGCATGGTAAAGCAAAAAAAATACATGTACGCTAAGTGGCACCCCCTTATCCGAAAAATGAAAAAAAAAAAACGTTGACCACGAGCGCGCTGTTTTCTTGGGGCGGGCCGAGAATCTGAAAGCGAAACTCTCAAAAGGAAGACCCCTATTCACTCACACAATTTCGAATAAAGTGTATTGTTGTGCGAGCAGCGAAACGTTGCGTTTATTTTATCAGTGCGAACGGAGCGCAGTTTGCAGCAGATGAGGCATCGTCGTCGGCGGCGAGGTCGAAGCGGCGAGATCCAGTCTCCAGAAAGGGCCACATCTCGCGCCGGTGGCCACCCGACAAATAGAAGCCACGTTTTGCCCTGGAGGAGGAGGAGGAGGAGGAAATAACTTTATTCAGAGTCCGGCGAGTAGATGGGGTGTGCGATTGGCCCCGCCTAGGTTACGGCCAGGAGTCCTTGAATCCTGGCGGCTTCCTCGGCGCGCTGGTCGGCCCACATTTGGTCTTCGAGGACGGAACTGAGCATTGCGGCTTCCCAGCGCGCGCGAAGGCTGTCAGCAGAGGCCGCATACTTGTTATGAGTACTAATCCCTCTACATTCCCATAGCATATGCTCCAGAGCAACGTTTTTAGAGTGGCTCTGGAGTCGCAACGCTTGCACCTGTCCGTTTTGTATATATCAGGATATATAATGTGCGATAGTGCAGGATTCAGAAATGTCCTAGTTTGTAACTGCCGCCATTCGACAGACTGTCTTTTTGTTAATTTTGGGTGAGGGGGCGGGAATATGCCCCTCTGTAATCTATAATGTTTTCTAATTTCATTGTATCTGGTCATTCTGTCTTCCCACTCCCACTCGTCTGCCACGCCGTAATCACCGGAGGAGGTTGGGGCGGCACTTGAGAGGGCAGCTCGGTCGGTGAGCCCTCGAGCTGCGTCATGTACAGCCCCGTTGTTGCTGTCCCCCGCGATGGCATGAGCAGGTGTCCATATAATATATGTATTTCTGGGGCTTGTTCGACACCCTCCTTTGAGAATACGTAGTGCCTCCGGGGAGATGCGGCCGTTGGCAAAGTTTCTCACTGCCGTTTGAGAGTTGCGTTTGTCTGAGCTACAGCGAGCGCTATGGCTACCTCTTCCGCTGTCTCGGTATACTTGTGGTGCGTATCGTTGCGCATGTCGTACAGCGTTTGTTGCTATCGATTACGGCTGCGGTAAACCCCCGTTTGCGCTTGTATCGAGCAGTGTGTGCTCAGATTTGGGTGCACGTTAAAGAACCCCAGGTGGTCGAAATTTCCGGAGCCCTCCACTACGGCGTCTCTCATAATCATATGGTGGTTTTGGGACATTAAACCCTACATATCAAATCAAATCAATCGAGCAACGTCTACGAAAACTGCGTCCTTGTCATTACCGAACTTTTTTTGTATTTGTTTTGCTCTTGTCTCTCGTCTAGCTTTATTGTGTTCGGGGTGCATGTTTTTTTGGCAAGCGTGGTATCATCATTGTGTCCCTGGTCTCTTTTGGAATGTCCACCTTAACGCCGTGTTGAGTGTGATACGTTATGCCTAGTCGCTCTAGAATATGTCTTCCTGCTCGTGTCTTAGAAATACGTTCATATTGCGCCGTACGCTGCGCCTCAATAAGCTCATCTATTGTATTGTCCAGGCCTAGCTGTAACAGTTTGTCGGTGCTTGTGCTAATCGGTAGCCCTATAGCTAGTTTGAATATTTTTCGAATGAGGCAGCCTAGCTTGATCTTTTCCGCGACTTGCCATTTTAAGTATGGCGCTACGTATACTATTCTGCTTATCACGAATGCCTGTATCAACCTTATCGTGTTTTCCTCCCTCATGCAACTGTGCTTAGTTGCTATCCTTTTTATGAGTCTCATTATTTGGGCTATAGTTGCATCCAGTCGCCTGAGGATTTCTCCATTGTTGCCCTTGGCTTCGATGAGCAGACCCAGTACCCTGATCCTGTCGACTATGGGTATGGTTTTTCCATCGGCTGTTCTTAACTGTATTTCTTCTCTATGAGCAAGACCTTGCAGGCAGTTTCCTGGTTTGCGACCTCTACGAGTAGGTCTGTACAGCAACAGCTCTGATTTTTCCACAGAGCAGGCTAGCCCAGTACCTTCCAGATACCGCTCGACCGTTTCGACTGCTGTTTGAAGCGTTTCCTCTATTTCGCCATCGCTACCACTTCTCACCCATAGGGTGATGTCGTCTGCATATATAGTATGATTCAGTCCTTCGATTGCTTGGAGTTTGGTTGGCAGTCCAATTAGAGCTAGATTGAATAACATAGGCGATAATACCGAGCCTTGCGGCGTACCTGCACTGCCCATCTCAATTTCCTCTGAAACTAGGTCCCCTATCATGATCTTTGCCTTCCTTCCCGTCAGGAAATTACGCACCTAATTGTACGCCCGTTGTCCCAGATCTATATCGTTTACCCTTTTTAGCACCGTTGCATGAGTTACATTATCAAAGGCCTTCTTAAAGTCTAACCCTAGAATGGCCTTTGTCACTGTTCCCGGATTATCTATAATATGATGTTTTAACTGTAACATTGCGTCTTGCGTTGAGATGTTCCTCCTGAACCCTATCATTGTGAGTGGAAGCGCATCCCGGTCCTCTAGATATGTAGTTATCCTCTCCAGAATCACGTGCTCCATGAGTTTCCCCACGCAAGATGTGAGAGATATGGGTCTCAAGTCCGCAATCTGCACTCGCTTGCCTGGCTTGGGTATTAACACGATTTTTGCCGTCTTCCATTGTTGCGGAATCTGTCCTGCCTTCCATGATTTGTTAATGAATTCATTTGACTTAGTTATGGACTCGTCATCCAAATTGCGTAGCGTTTTGTTAGTTATGCCATCTGGTCCAGTTGCTGACCTAGTATTGAGTTTTTGCAAGACGGCCCTCACTTCTGCCTCCCCGATCTCGTTGTCTAAATCACCATTTGTCAGCCTTGTGTAATCGGGGTGTGTAACGGGAAGCGCTTGAGAGATGTATGTTTTCTTGGTTTCATTCAGGAAATCCTGCTCTGTACCTTGATATCTTCGTATTAACCGATTAATATTGTGCCTTTCTGCCAGCTTGTTTCCGTCCGGGTTTAACAAATGTCTAAGGATGGTCCATGTTTTCGCCATTCCTATGTGGTTGTCCATGTCATTGCACTTTTCCTCCCACTGTTGTCTGCACAGCTGCTGGGCGTATTGCTCTATATCCCTGTTCAATTTAGCTATCTTTCTACGAAGTGTCCGGTTGTGCCTTTGGTATTTCCACCGCCGTTGTAAACCTTCCTTAGCTTCCCACATGTGAAGAAGCTTATTATCTACATACTCTAGCTGCGCCTCCGGTGGCACCGTTTGCGTAGCGGCCTCCACGTCTCGTTTTAACTTTTCGGTCCATTCCTCAATACTCTGTATCATTTCGTCGGGCTCCTCTCTGATGTTCCGGAACTTGTCCCAATCGACAAGTTCAAGTTGTCTGCCTTTTGCCTTCCGCAGCCCTGCCGTCACCGTTATTTCAAGTATAGAATGATCGCTTCCCAAGTCATGTTGCGTATTGGTCCATTGCGTGTCCAGTATATTTTCGGTGAACGTCAAATCTGGCGTGGTATCCGCGCAAACGCTAGTACCTGTTCTTGTAGGAATGGACGGATCAGTCACGAGCGTCAGGCCCTCCTCCTGTGCGTCCAACCACAAGTTCCTGCCTTTCTGGGTTTCAATCCTGTATCCCCATGCACCGTGTGGGGCGTTGAAATCTCCTCCAATCACTAGCGCCCGGTTGCCCGTTATAGCGAGGGTTTTTCGAAACAGCGTGCGGAATTTGTGCTTTCTGCATTTAGAACTGCGGTAAATATTCAATACAAAAAGACTGTCCTCTGTTTTTCGCGTGGGTATGAATTCGAGGAGGATGTGATTTATTGCCTTGATTTCCATGTCATGTTGCACCACCACGTGATTTCGCTTAACCAACGTTGCTGATACCTTTGTCTCCCCATCAGCACTGCCGAATGACTTATATCCCGACAGTTTGACCAGCCCGTGCGTTTCTTGCACCATTATAACATCCGGGGTGCTGGTGTCTTTAAGATGTTGTTGCAAAATGTACCGTTTTCGATTATATCCTCGACAATTCCATTGCCAAATCGTGTAGCTATTTTGTCTGTCCATGGCGGCGTTACAGGCTCTCTAATCCCTCGGTGGGCACCAAGGTCCTAGCGTACAGTTTAAAAGGCGTCTTAACCGGGCCTCCACCCCTTGACTGCGATCCCCATATTGCTAGCTTGGCGTCGAAATCGGCCACCATTTGCTGCACTTTCTGCAATATCGTCTTGCCTAGCTCCTCGATTTTGGCCTTTATGTTTGCCTCAAATCTAACTTCTTGTTGTTCGAGCTTAGTTTGCAATTTTCTTTCAATTTGTTCCATTTTGGCTTCCATGGTGTTTGCGAATTCCTCCTGTCTTTCCAGTGGCATCGTTTCTTTACCACGCTTTTAATCGGAGCGTTCTCTGGTTTACGTTTAACAGGGTGACTCTTCCTCCATTGCTGCGCCTTTTTCCTCCATTATAACTTGTGAGGCTTCCTCGTTGCGTGTAACCCCTCCGTTTTTCAGAAAATAATTTTCTTCTCTGAGTTTTCTAATCTCATTCATAAATGCAACATTGTTCTGCCTGATCTGCGCCCATTCGTTCTCTAGCGCCTTAATCCTACATTGAAGAGCAGCCTCTGCCTCCACGCGCGCCCCGGAAGCTACATCAGCCCAGCTCACCTGGAAGGGTTCCGCGGTGCCACGGACGCCACTCGGTCCTTTTGAGCTTTGGGATCCTCCTCCCTCCTTTGATCGGGGAGACCCGGTATTGCCGGTCTTGGGTCTAGATCTCGATCTGGACCTCGATCTGGACCTCGATCTGGATCTCGACATAGATGTGGTGGTAGTAAACGTAGAGCGGTTTTTGTTTTGTGCTTGAAGCTTGGTGAAGGCTTCTGGTCCGGATGCGTCCCGCGTCCGATGTTGCGATCGTTGACCTGAGTCGCCCCATTTTTGCCTGTGAAGTGGTTTCGCTTCCGTCTCGTAGTAAAGTGCTTCTTCTTCCTCGCGTCGGGCTCGTTCCCAGCGGCGTCGTTTCACCAGGTACGGTACCTTAAATCTGGCCTTACAATGGCGATCTGCCGTTGGGTGGTCTTTGCCACACAGCTGGCACTTCACTTCGCACTCGTGCTCCTGCGGTGGGTTCTCAGTGCCACACCCTCTGCATATTCTGCTATTCGGGCTCGGGCAGACGTCAGCTCTGTGACCAAGGCGTCCACACTGGTAGCACACCTCTATTTTCTTGCAGTATAGTGAGCACTTCACCAGTGCTCTTCCGTAGCTCACATAACTTGGAACGCGATGCCCATCGAAGAGGACGATGACACTCGTGGTGTTTCCCATCCTCTTGGCCATGAGGACTGTCGGATTTCTTGGGGTTACCAGCATTTCCACGATCTCTCTTGGAGGCACGTCCTGCGTTACTCCTCGGATCACCCCTTTAGATGTATCTTCCGGAGCTGACTCGTACGCATTGGCTTCGAATTCCTTGTGCCCAATCTTCAGTTTAGCGATGGTTCTGTATTTTTTGGCGCGCTCCTCTGATGGTGTGCTGACCACTAGAATGTTCTGTTTATAGTTGGCACATACCGTGTCTTCTTCCGATTCATTCCTGGGTATTTTAGCGGCGTTGGCGACGCAGCATTCTAGACGATTGATCCCGTAGTCAGTAACCTTGAAGCCGTCACGTGGGCGCACAATTATCTTGTAATCTTCCTTCCGCAGACGGGGCATCCTGCTCGCAGCCACAATTTGTCTTGCTCTCTGTCCCTTCCTCCACCTATTACTGACCGCGTTCTCGCTTGAGAAGTGCGTTTCTTGGTCCTTGGCTTGATGCGTTGTGGTTTCTTTGTTGGCTCGTCCTCTTCTGTTCACAAGGCGCCAACCTGCTTCGTTCTCATACTCTTGTTGCGTGATATCTTCGCCATCCACGCTCATCGTAGCCATCCTGTGGCATTAACCCGATAAGACGCTGCCATGAAGGGGCTCAAGACGCCAGCGTCCGTGGGCTAGGTCAAGCGCATTATGCACAGCAGGAGGAGGCAACGGCGTCGTGCGTTCGTTGGCGTTACATAAATGTGGTCAATGTGCCGAAAATTAAACGTCCACCTACTTGAGAGTGGTATCGCGGGGTTCCGTGGAACTTCCACTTTCTTCACTCTTGCCCTAGAAAGCGCGCCTTTGACCAGCTTATCTCTCTCCATGCCTTCTAGGTCACTCTATCCATGCCTCTCGCGCTCGCGGCCCTGCCTCTTTCGCTTTCTCGGGCGCTGGAATAGTGCGGCTTCGGCCAGCAGACGACGCCACCATACAGGCGCGCGCCATACGCCCCTAGTTGACGATGTGAAAGTGGAGTGCTTTGGAGATAGCGAAAACGTCGCAATATTCTGCCGGAGCGCTTTGGGAAACGGGGACCGGTATCGATGTGGCACAAACACCGTGCATATGGTATACAGATTTTATATGACTACAGAATGTTAACTTAGTATGCATGTTGAACGCTTTAGTTCAAGTGCTCCGGAAAGATTCTGGTGACTCGCCATCCTGCGCCCTAGCACTTCAAAACGTCGAAAAAAAAAAGAATGACAAAATAAGGGCAGCTTCACACTAAAGCTAACAAGCCTGAAGGAAGTGCACAGTCGGGAAATTTCTTGTTTGTTTGTTTCTCCTTGGTTTCTTTATTTTCTTTCCTGCTTTCCTCATTTCTTGTCTTACTTTCTGGTTCCCACCTTTTTCTCTTCGTGTATATATATATAGTTTTCTTCCTATAATTATATAACTTTCTCTATCTTTCTATACAAAACTTGATGCCTATTTTCTGTTTTTTTTCTCCATTTTTTATTCGTGGTGTTGCCTGCGTTACACCAAGCGATGACTGCATAGGACAGAATACGACCGCATGAGCCCCTCAAGTTGTCCGCGTTTATTACCATTATGAAGGAGATCTAACAACAAGAGAAAGAAGCTTTCTTGTAGGTGCGAGCACGATCTTTATTAACATTTCTTAGAGAACTTCGGCGACGTTGAACGTATCTCTCTATCTATCCGCTTACGTATGGGTGATCTCGTGGTCACCCCCTTAACTTGGCGTGAACCAAAATTAGCATGGGAGGGTAAGATGGTTTGACGAATATGACGCGCTGGTCAAAACACGAATAATGACACAATCTCGTCACGTACGTCGTCAAACACTTCCCATTGGACAGTGGCACATACTCACGGGCGGGTATATGCCGCTGCTAGGCGGGTATGTGCCACAGATGATTGACACTTAGTATCTACCCAAAAACGACGGGAACACCCATGGGCAATTTTAACACGTGAGCATTAAGCAATACCCGACATTGGTAGCGTCGACCCAACGAAGGCATAGAATAAATGTCAGTGTTAGGAGAACCCTGACATAGGCATCGTTGGCCACCCGACAAAGGCAAATAATAAATTTCATGGCCCCAGCAGGAATCGAACCGAAGAATTCTGCATGGCAGTCAAGCATTCTACACAGAGCTACGTCAGGTCTCAGAACTACTTTTCAAATAGACGCTAATCTTCGTGAATCGTCACTAGTGGTTGCAGTGCTGCCTACCCAATTTTATATACATTACATATGTACTCTTTTTATGCAGCCGTCACGTCGGGTTAACGTGAATTGTGGTGAGGTTCCATGTGCTGAAATTGATTTAGGTAGCAGTGTCAAGGGCCAGCATCTTCGCGAGCATCAGCGCTTCATATAAGCTTCTGGTGTTGCTAAAACACATTTCCAGCAGACATAAATGTGCAAGTGGAAAACTGGTTATCTGAACATAGTCAACTCTTCAACATATGTCTCTGCGTGCAACATTTCTACATATATTTAGCGTCGATTCATGACGTGACGCTCAAAAGAAACTTCAACACGGTCACCTTCCCTCCGAGTGCTTCGCATAAAGTTGATTTCCAGGTACGTGGGATCTGCCGAATTTTTTATTCTTGTATTTTAAAATATTCGTTTTTAAGATAAAGTGAAATCTAACTATTCTCTTCAAAAGTGCTCCCATCAGGTTGATTCCGCATTCTTGAATACAAAGTCAATAGCATAATGCTTAATTACGCAATAATCTTAAATTATTTATTGGGTATTCGGCCATTTCATTTCTTTATTTTTTAAAATCACCTAACATTCTTAAAATAAAACAATAAATTTTCAACTTCGCATTTTTGGCCAATTCCCCGGAGTGGGTACATGCCGTAGACAAGGAAATACAAAGAAACAAACAAATATGCTACAAATGACAATCCTATGCCTGGTTTTACTTGTATTAAGAGCACTTATGTGCTGCGTACCTAAATGAAGCAAGGCGCGAAATTTTCGTTGCAGATTAAGCGTACCGGAAGGTCTATTTGTCCCGGTTTTAGAGACGTCACGAACGATAGCCCGGAGATTCACAGAAGTCTTTTCTAAAGGTGGTTTCGTATGTGTGGGCTTTGGAATTATCACTGCATGTATGAGTGCAAAGGAAATATGCAAAGTGCCTCTGATTAGCTCCACTAAAACAAGCTCCTGGCTTATTTGTTGCATAATTCAGAATTAAGGATCGACATGGCAAGAAATATATACACACGATTGACGGGACAATTGAAGGTTGCCCTTTCTTTCATGCTCTTGCATTCAATGTTAACCAAATTTTTTATTGACCAACTTCTGTTAATTTGATCTCGCTGTGACACATCTTGAATATGTTTTGGGGTGGTTTAATCATTCGTTCAGACCACCAATGACGACCACTTGCTCATAGCAGCTTGGCTGCCGAGTTTACGACTTCGGGGCACGCCACGTTAAGCGCGTTTTTCATGTCGTACAGAGCGCGCGTTTCTCTACGGACAACTATATAGATTGGTGCCCACACGCGAGATCACTGTAACGGCAGAGTGAAAGCTTACCGATTGAACGAAGAAACGAGGTGAAAATATAAAGCAAGGTTGCTTTTTTTGGTCTCTGCATATATTAGTCTATACATTTGCATGCGCGGGTAAACAAAATTCGCGATCGGAATTACGCTTAAGTATACGTGATTTTAAGCGCTTGTAAATCGATCATGATTGATGCAGAGAGGCAAGAGTTTTCTCTAACGACAACGCGCGGGTTTCGGAAAAACATTTGACCCCGTATCTGCATGTTAACCTGCAAACGTCGTCGAAAGACGATAGTTTGGCGTGTGGAGAGACTGAACAAAACATTTATTTGATGTTCTGTGCAAGAAAATTGGTGAATGGTATAATAGAAGCGCTGCGTTAGAATGTAGGCGGACGACCACATCAAGTCACGTCACACGTGAGACATGAGCGCCATCTGGCAGTTTTCTTGCAAAACGAAGTGCGTGGCTCTGAGACGGGTGTGCGCGCCCGTCTCAGTGGTGATAAGGTGTAGAACGCAAGGCGACGGATAGGTGCCACCACCGTCTCGTCAGATCAGAGCGTTCGAAACACTCGCCTTTTCGTGCAAGCGTTGCATGGTCAGCGCAGTGTGGTAATCGCCACGGTCCTTAGAATTACTTATGCATGCCTTTTCTAGTAAAAGACGCACATGCAGAATATATACGTGTTGTTATGGTATCTCAGACATGCGCAATAATTGTTTTTAAATTGACAATTGCACAAGTATGAACGCTAAAGCTTGAGCAACATTGGTGGGTGCTGTGGATGGGGTCGGCTGTTTCAAGTACCCGGTGTCTTCAAGAGCAGACAAACAGACAAATGTACAGGCAGAGAAACAGACAGACAGACCAAAATTTTTGCGTTGAAGGTCCCCAAAAAAGACGCGCTAAAGACGCTCGAAAAAAATGGCAGCATACCCACGGAGTGAATGATGGAGAGTGGGGCGAAGCATTCGTCCGTCCATGCGTGCGTCTGTGTGACCGTCCATGCGTCTGTTCGTGCGCCCGTCCCTGCATTCGTTCATGCATCCGCCCCTGCGTCAATTTTAGGAACTATCATAAGTCAGGTGCTCAGGTGGGCGCCGTTGCCTTGTGCTACGTCGTAAGGGAACCGGCTGCTCACGATTTTCGGGAAGTGAGAGTCTTGTGGGTGACGACGAATCTGAGCTTTGGTTGGTCGTCGATGTAGCATTTGTGATGTCCGATGCATGTGGTAGTTCCACTTCCGGTGGTGGGTCCTGTTGTGCCGTCGGTTCGATGTCCGATGGTCGCAAGTGGTCCGCGTGCACAAACCGCACTTTGTTTCGCACATACACTAAATACGTCGAAGAGGATTTCACACACGTCACTTCTCCAGGCCACCAGTTCACAAGTTGCCCACGCACAGAACGCACCAGTACACGATCACCAACAGCAAACACTCGAGGTGAACCTCGGAGCCTGTCAGCAGACTTTTTATTTCTGCGGTCTTAGCTCTCATCTGATTTGTTACGTCCGGGCGCAGCAGCGACAATCGTGTCCGCAGCTTCCTTCTCACAAATAATTCAGCAGGGGTTCTTCCCGTGAAAGTGTGAGGTGTGGTTCGATAACAAAACACGAAGTTATCTATCCTGTGTTGCAGTGTTCTGTTTGTGCCCTTTTCCGAGTCTTCTAGCACTTGTTTGAGCAGTGCTTTTTTGTTGTCTGAACTGCGCGCTCCGCCGCACCGTTAGACTGCGGATGGTACGGCGGCGTTAGTGTGTGCCTCACACCATTAGCTTGAAGGAATTCTTTGAACTCAGCTGCCCGAAACTGCGGCCCGTTGTCCGTCACTACCTCCAGCGGAAGGCCATGCGCCGCGAACCATGAACGCACTACTTCAACGGTCTTCGCCGCGGTGGTTACACTCATTATCTTAATTTCAAGCCATTTGGAATAGGTGTCGATAGCGAGGAGAAACATCCTTCCCTTTTCTTCAGCGAAGTCTAAATGCACACGCTCCCACGGATTCTGGCATATTTGCCACGAGGACAAGGGTACGGGTTGAGCTGCAGGGAGAACCGTTTGGCATATTGCACATTTGCGCACTGTGTTTTCGAGGGCTTTGTCCATTCCCGGCCACCATACTACTGACCTCGCTAATGCTTTCACTCGGGTTATATCCAAGTGCTGCTCGTGCAGCAACTGCAAAATATTCTTGTGCAATGATTCCGGTACTACCACTCTGTTTGTCCATATAACGCACCCGTTGTCTACACTGAGCTCGAGCCGGCGTACCCAGAACGGCTTTAGCTGCTCCGACACGGTCTTGGGCCATCCATGCCAGATCATATCGCGTACAGCCCTCAGCACTTTATCGCATCCTGTTTCTCGACTGACATCATTTGACGTTAAAGGCAAGTCGTTTAGTGCTGAAAAGTAGAAGATTTCTTCGCACTTGCTACCTGTGTCAGGTAACGGTAAACGGGACAATGCGTCTGCATGCTGTATAGCTGATCCTGGTTTGTGTTTGATTCTATAGGTGTAGTCGGCCAAAAACGTCAGCCAACGATGCACTCGTGCCGTGGCTACTGCACTGCCCTGCCGTTTAGGGTCAAACAAAATTGTCAAAGGTTGGTGATCTGTTATTATGTTAAAGGGCCGTCCGTAAAGGTAAATATGAAATTTTTTTTACAGCAAACACAATACTAAGAGCTTCTTTCTCAATCTGCCCATAGTTACGTTCGGCCGCTGATAATGACCGCGAAGCAAAAGAAACCGGCTTTTCCTCACCGTTCACCAAGTGCGATAGCACAGCCCCTAACCCGTAATCAGAAGCATCACATGTGATCCAGATTTCTTTTTTTACGTCATACAACTGCAACACAGTCTTATCAGTCAACAGTTCTTTGCATATTTCGAATGCTTCATTACATTCGCGTGACCAGTGCCATGTAGTTTCTTTTCGCAACAAGTTGTGCAGTGGTTCCAAGATCGATGCTAAATTTGGCAAAAATTTTCCGTAGTAATTAATCAAACCTAAAAAGGCCTTCAACTGACTCACGTTAGTGGGCCTTGGCGCCTTTCTGATAGCTTCAACTTTTTCCGCTGTTGGGTGTAAGCCGTGCTTGTCGATCTCGTGTCCCAAGTATGTGACGCGTTGCTGAAAGAAGCTGCATTTCCTTGCGTTCACTTTTACGCCGTGTTTACTTAGGCGTTGAAGAACTTGCTCCATCCTTTCATAACACTGCCCGTCGTTCTCACCAGCGATGACTACATCATCAATGTAGCACGCGGTTCCAGGCAGATTACGCAGTATCTGGTCCATGACCGCCTGGAAAATAGCTGGTGCGCACGCTACGCCATACGGAGAGCGGCGAAATCTAAACAGACCTAGGTGGGTGTTGATAGTGAGCAGTTCCTGCGCTTGTGTGTTTAGTTCGAGTTGCAAGTACGCTTTTGAGAGGTCTATGATAGAAAACACAGTTCCACCCTGAAGATTTGCGAATATGTCTTCAGGAAGTGGCAAGGGATACTGATCGACCTTGATGGCTCGGTTTACTGTGACGCGATAGTCGCCACATAATCTCAGTTCTTGAGTGTTCTTTTTTGGAACAATCACAAGAGGCGTTGCCCATGGACTATGTCTGACCTTATATATGACTCCAGCTTTTTCTAGCTTGACCAATTCTTGTTCAACGCGCTCGCGCAAAGCGTATGGCACTGGTCGCGCTTTCATAAAGACAGGGCGCGCGTCATCCTTCAATTCAATGCTGCATTCGAATCCCTTAATTGTACCAAAACCCGCGCCAAACACTTCGGGAAATTTCTCAGCAAGCAATGCCTCCTTAGCCACCACATTTACTGAAAATACTTCCTGCCAATTTATTTTGATTTTAGAAAGCCAATCTCGGCCAAACAACGTGGGCATTCTAGCACCCTGCGTTTCTTTCGCTATGACAAGTGGCAGTTCGAAACACTGGTCTTGGTATTGCACCTTTACATTCATAATACCAACAGTAGGGACCGTCGTGCCATTGTACGTGGCTAGTTTGACATTTGCTTGCCTGCAAGAGGCGTTTGGGAAGTGTTTAGCACACTCTGTTTCCGACATTATTGACACCGCTGCGCCCGTGTCAAGTTCCATGGGTATCACTTTATCATTTATGCAAACCTTGATTACAATGGCGGGCATACCTTCTTTGTGGTTCGTATTATACAGAGATAGCAGTTCGTTAGTATTTTCTTTCTCGCATTCTTCGCTCTCTACTCTATTTACAAGCTTAGATTTGCACATTTTAGCAACATGACCCCTTTTTGTACGCCTATAACAGGTACTGTTCAGAAATCGGCAACTCACGGGTGAATGCTGTCCTCCGCAACGATGACACATTCTTTTCGTTTGTTCTTTCGCTGCCCCATTTTCTTTGTCCCAGCTGGACTGCGTCGGCGCTTCCCTCGAAGGTGCTTTACTCGGTTGTGAGGCGGAGCGCTTGAGAGCGTAATGCTTCTTCAGAACGTCAACAACTTCCGTGAATGACGTCTTAGCTGGTGTTTTAGGCAGCAGCAAGCTCCGAAGCGTGACGTAGGCCTTCTCACCTATAGCCGTGAGAAAGATTGGAAGCTTCTTGTCTTCCGCGATGTCATTGGCCGCGGCAAATACTCCGAACCGCTCCAGGTATACATCGAAGTTACCGTCCTCTTGTTGGAAATCGGGTAACTTACCGACAGTGGTCGCCATACTCAGTTCAAGCTGGTTAGAGTGGGATTCCTAGAAGCCTGCGGCGGATCCCATCCTCGTCGCCAGTTGTTATATCCCGACACCGGGCACATGGTATCACATCTTTATTACTGAGGCGCACACTGCCAGCCTCAACACAAGCAGTACAAAACAGAATAACCCCTCCAGATACTGTGGACAGTATATGTACACACGCTATCTCTCGGCGCATGCGCAACTGGCAGTAGCTTGAGAGCATGCATACAAACCCCGCGACTGACGTCACAACAGTTGCATAATTCAGAATTAAGGACGACATGGCAAGAAATATATACACACGATTGACGGGACAATTGAAGGTTGTCCTTTCTTTCATGCTCTTGCATTCAATGTTAAGCAAATTTTTTTATTGACCAACTTCTGTTAATTTGATCTCGCTGTGACACATCTTGAATATGTTTTGGGGTGGTTTAGTCAATCGTTCAGACCACCAATGACGCCCACTTGCTCATAGCAGATTGACTGCCGAGTTTACGACTTCGAGGCACGCCACGTTAAGCCCAAACTCCATAAGCGCGAAAATGCACGCGACAGCGACGAGCGACGCGACGTAGATCGGCGTCGCGCGATCAGTCGCTAGCGCAGGCAAACCTCATTCACGCGACGGCTTCGGCGATCGAATTCCACTGTTGCTGGCATGAGGCCGTCAACTCGAACCAAGAAAACCGCGTAGCGAGCGGTTTCCAATTTAAAAATAAGATATATTGTTGTGTAATGGAACGGAAAGTGTTTATTATTGCCTTGCAGCATTTTTTATATGCGCATGCGTAATAAACATTGCGTTATTTCTTGTTGCGCATACGTGACTCGGGCAGGGTCACGTGCACCTATGTAGTCTTCGTCTTTTCCGGTTTTTCGCAATTGGCTGCTTGAGCCCAGCACTTCCGGGCGATGAGCGACGGTTTTCAAATCTGGAGAACCGAGCGATCGCGCGAAAACGAGCACGCGACACGTCGCGCGAACGAGCTGTTTCGTCGCTCATAGCGTCGCTCGTCGCTGTCGCGTGCATTTTCGCGCTTATGGAGTTTGGGCTTTTAGCGCGTTTTTCATGTCGTACAGAGCGCACGTTTCTCTACGGACAAGTATATAGATTGGTGCCCACACGCGAGATCACTGTAACGGCAGAGTGAAAGCTTACCGATTGAACGAAGAGACGAGGTGAAAATATAAAGCAAGGTTGCTTTTTCGGTCTCTGCATATATTAGTCTATACATTTGCATGCGCGGGTAAATGAAATTCGCGATCGTAATTTCGCTTCAGTATACGTGATTTTAAGCGCTTGTAAATCGATCATGATTGATGCAAAGAGGCAAGAGTTTTCTCTAACGACAACGCGCGGGTTTCGGAAAAAACATTTGACCCCGTATCTGCATGTTAACCTGCAAACGTCGTCGAAAGATGATAGTTTGGCGTATGGAGAGAGTGAACAAAACATTTATTTGATGTTCTGCGCAACAAAATTGGTGAATGGTATAATAGAAGCACTGCGTTAGAATGTAGGCGCACGACCACATCAAGTCACGTCACACGTGAGACATGAGCGCCATCTGGCAGTTTTTGCCCCGCCGCAGTGGCTTAGTGGTTAAGGTACGCGGCTGCGGGCCCGCAGGTCGCGGGTTCAAATGCCGGCTGCGGCGGCTGCATTTCCGATGGAGGCGGAAATGTAGGCCCGTGTGCTCAGATTTGGGTGCACGTTAAAGAACCCCAGGTGGTCGAAATTTCCGGAGCCCTCCACTACGGCGTCTCTCATAATCATGAAGTGGTTTTGGGACGTTAAACCCCACATATCAATCAATCAATCTGGCAGTTTTCTTGGAAAACGAAGCGCGTGGCTCTGAGACGGGTGTGCGTGCCCGTCTCAGTAGTGATAAGGTGTAGAACGCAAGGCGACGGATAGGTGCCACCACCGTCTCGTCTTATCAGAGCGTTGGAAACACTCGCCTTTTCGTGCAAGCGTTGCATGGTCAGCGCAGCGTGGTAATCGTCACGGTCCTTATAATTACTCATGCATGCCTTTTCTAGTAAAAGACGCACATGCAGAATTTATACGTGTTGTTATGGTGCCTCAGACATGCGCAATAATTGTTTTTAAATTGACAATTGCACAAGTATGAACGCTAAAGCTTGAGCAACATTGGTGGGCACTGTGGATGGGGTTGGCTGTTTCAAGTACCCGGTGTCTTCAAGAGTAGACAAACAGACAAATGTACAGGCAGAGAAACAGACAGACAGACCAAAATTTTTGCGTTGAAGGTCCCCAAGAAAGACGCGCTAAAGGCGCTCTAAAAAATTGGCAGCATATCCATGGAGTGAATGATGGAGAGTGGGGTGAAAAATTTGTCCGTCCATTCGTTCTTGCTTCCGTCCGTCCATGCGTCCGTCTGTGTGACTGTCTATGCGTCCATCCGCCCGTCCGTGCATGCGTCTGTTCGTGCGTCCGTCCCTGCGTTCGTCCATGCATCCGCCCCTGCGTCCGTTCATGCGTCCATCCATGCATCTGTCTGTGTGTCCGTTCGTCCATCTATTCATCACTCCAAGTACCACCATCTCGCATCTTTGCATCATATATTCCACATATAGAAGCACCGCCATCCAGCGGACAATCCAAGGACTAAACGAGAGGTGGCACACGCACACTGTCTTACGACTTGCGCTTCGGGTCTACTTCCCACCTTTAACCACCTCGAGTTCATGGTATATACTAGTTCACTGTATTCATGGCACTGCGGCCCAACGCTCACTACGCCCAGCGAGTATAACGTAGCAACCCTTTCCTGTCAGATAGTGCTCAATGTACATGCCGATGGCTGCTAATGGGAAATGAGAGACAGGAGAATTTGGCTTTTACTTTCTTACGGTTTGCGCTTCGTATCTACTTCCCACCTTTAACCACATCGAGTTCATGGTATACACCAGTTCATTGTATTCATGGCACTGCTGCTCAACGCTCGCTAAACCTTTCTAAAACTAAGGAGGTTAGTCCGGGGAGTATAACGTAGCAAACCTTTCCTGTCAGATATAGTGCTCAATGTACATGCCAATGGCTGCTAATGAGAAATGAGAGACAGGAGAATTCGACTTTTACTTTCTTACGGTTTGCGCTTCGTATCTACTTCCCACCTTTAACCACATCGAGTTCCTGGTATATACAAGTTAATTGAATTCATGGCACAGCGGCTCAACGCTCGCTAAACCTTTCTAAAACTAAGGAGGTTACACCCAGCGAGTATAACGTAGCAACCCTTTCTTGTCAGATGTACGTGCCAATGGCTGCTAATGGAGATCGCAGTGTGCGCGTTAACTAAAAGCCGAATGCTCCGGCCTCTCTTTCGCCATTAGCAGCCATTGGCATGTACATTGAGCACTATCTTTTATTGTTAAACAACGCACAGAAGAAATCTTTCACCGGCACTACCTTGGAGGTCATAATGTTATACTTGTTACACACTACAACAGCTACGAGAGACGAACTGGTGCCGCTATAAGAAGCTTCGCCCCTAAAAACAAAAAGGTTGAAGTACAAAGACCAAGAGAATCAAGGGGGCATGTGATTGATTATCGGCAGCGGTATGCAATCGTAGGCAGGTTTCCCGTGCTGAGCTTCCGTGCAACCGTGACTTTTTTTGCAGCAGCATGGTAATGCCAACACATGATGTGACCAGGAAAACGCCTCGGGTGTAGTATTAAACTCGGGTTTTTCTAACTGTAGTAAGGGAAAAAAAGAGTGATAATAGGTGAAAAAAAAATAGTATCAGTAATGCCTACTTTATTTTAATCCGTTACAACATGACAGTAAATGGGATCTTTAGAGAAGCACTTTTAGCTTTCTGTACACAACAATCACAAATACGAGAGAATTGTCTTCACAGACACTAGTATGTATGCTGGCATATATTATCATGGTCGTTTGAAGAAAGTGCACGGACAGCCGGCGAAGAAGACAAAATGAGGGCACCAACCCGTCTAGTTTTTTTTTATTATTTTACCGCAGTATTTCGCCGAACGTAAGGGCAGCGGTACTGTTATACGTGTAAAAAGGTTTATTGGGCGGGCCTAACGAACAGGCGCTAGATTAGAAATAGCCATAGCGAGAGGAAAGTGGTGGTGTTCGAGCGCCGATGTCGTCGTTCCCTCCTCTCGGGATAACGATCGTAGTTCCTGGCTGTCGTCTTCCTTTGGTCATTATGAATGCCCCCCTTAAGAAAGATGAAGTCATCCTGGTGACCCTTGTGATAGCTATCACAAGGCTGCGCGGCCGGGCACCGAATCTAAATTTCCACAAACACAGGTTTGTTCAGGCACTTTCGCCTCAGTGCGCCTTCTGTGGTGAGCAGGAAACAATAGATCATTTCTTCTTTACCTGCAGGTGTTTTGCTACAATACGAATATCTCTTTTAGAAATACCTTTACGTGGTATTGGCATAGATTTAACTGTGGCTGTCATCTTTGTCTATTGGAACTCCCATATCTGGGTTCTCCAGTGCGAGAGTATATGCGCGGCTGTTAGGGACTAAATTAATAGAACTCATAGGTTGACTAATTAATCTGTATTATTATCCAAACATGTCTACAACATTATATACGTATAAAATCAGAGTAGTACTCTAAGAATAATTTGTTTTCTTTATTCATATTAATAAATGCATTAGATCAAGCACCACAATTTTCTAGCTCATCATTATTATTTCTAACATACATAACCTCCTTTATTCTAAAGCTGCACATTATTATTAAAAAAAGAACCACTCAATTCCTGGCTGATCCACCACAATGAGTATGCGTCACGTGCAACAGGTGAACTTGAACAATTTAACAGGTCGGAACAATCAGGTGGAAGTACGGCGGTCTATACGTGATCGATATCACGTTCATGCCCGCGACGGTCGCTCGGCGGCGTAAGAAATTACCGGCTTAGTTAACTGGTGAAGTACGCTTGACCATGCGGTAGGTACTGTAGTACTTTGAGATGGAGACAAACCAGGAGCGCATGGTGGTATATGCAGCCATACGAGTGTTCCAGGCGCAAAATTTTGCGCAAGGGGGTGGTCTTCATCGCGCGCTTCTTTCTGGCGTTGTTTGTCGGCTGTAATAACTTGCTTGGCTAGTCAGCGGCATTCTTTAGCGTGACGCGCAGCTTCAGACATGGTCGTGTACTCGGTGCATCCGGTGCGTATGGCAGCAATGTGTCAATAGTGTGGGAAGGCTGGCGACCGTACAGAGGAAAGAATGAGCGAAACCCGGTTCGTGACTTGCGTAGCCGTGTTGTACGCGTACGTCGTATATAAAAGGATCAGGTCTTAGCTTGGTTGATCAGATGCAACATGCGTCGCAAGCATGTCGTTCGAGGTTCGATTAAACCGTTCAGTCACACAGTTTGTGTGGGGGTTGATTGATTGATATGTGGGGTTTAACGTCCCAAAACCACTATATGATTATGAGAGACGCCGTAGTGGAGGGCTCCGAAAATTTAGACCACCTGGGGTTCTTTAACGTGCACCCAAATCTGAGCACAGTTTGTGTGGGGGTGCTAGGCAGTATATATTAGTCCAGTGTACAATATGGCGCTAATGATGAAGTGCTTGAATGACGTCGGAGAAAAACACACTGCCACAATCATTGAGATGTTCGCGAGGAGGGCCGTGACGGAGCACAAAATGATTGAGGATTAAAAGTGCGACGTTCTGTGTGGTCGCTGTGGGAAGAGCAGTGGTTTTGGCGTACCATGTAAGGTGGTCCACACCAACGATAGCACATTGGTTACCTGCCGTGGTCAATGGCAGTGGACCATAAAGGTCTATTCCGACGTGGTTGAATAGGCGGACTGGCCATGGGAGTGGCCACTGTGGACCCACTGCAGGACGCGGAGGTTTTTTCCATCGGTGACATTTTTGGCAGCCTCGAATCAACTGATAAACGAAGGTAAAAATTCATTGCCAGTTATATCTCTTCCGCAAGCGTTCATAGGTCTTGAAGAGAGTGGCGTGAGTACATTGCGGGCCAGATAAAATGACGAGCAGATTGTAGCTCTTTCTGCTTATAGAACTTAATGTTGCTGGGTGAACTGTTACTCACGGATAAATTCAACTGAGATTGAGCGCTCGTACCACCAGTTCTTTGTCTTCGCATAGGCACGCTGTTTGAACATGATGACAGTCCTCAGCGCAGCCTGCAACGCGTCTCACGTCACTTTTTTTTTTCGATAAAGTCCCATAATTGCTGGTTTTCTTGGAATAGTGCCACTTCTATTACTCTAGCTGAAATTTTTGAAACATTACGACTTTTAAAAGGTTTCAATTGTGAAAAAACTGTCCACTGCTTCGGTAACGCAGAAACTAATGTTTTGTAATGAAGCACCGAGGCGAACTGCAAATAAAAAAAGCTATATGAAAGGCGTACTCTAGCCTGAATGGAAGAATTTCCTTCAACAAAAGGTAATCTAACGATGGGTGCGTTGCAGCAGGACCAATGATATTAGCTTTGCTACCAAAAGAACGCGCTGAATGACAGCTGTGTTGCTATTCACCTGCCCTATTCAGTAAAGAAGACAGCGAAATTTGATAGCGTAGCTTTCCTGGCGAGGAGAACGTGTGGCCTCTCACGAAATATTAGTAATGAGAAAAACAGTAGCTGAGTGCGTTGATGTGATATACCTCAAGCATTGCGGTGTCACTGGAATTCCTTTTTATGCGCGGTCATCGAATGCGTGACTCTTACTTTATAGATTTGTTTTTATGTTGATCTTCGGTACTTCGACAATGCACAGCCGCCACAAACCGGAGATGCGAACGCCACGTAGTTAGGTGAGTTCAATTCAGTTAGATTATTTTGACAGTGCAAGATCATTTTAAGGATCGTAGCACTTTTAAACTACTGCTCGTCATCGTTCTCAGTATATGTGCTACTGTAGCAAGGACTTCCTTGTGTGACAACCTTAACTTGGCCTCCATGCCAGTCGTCCAGTGTGTGGCAGTGTTACCGGCGTCTTGCAACTTAATGTCCTCTTTTTTTTTCTTTTTCACTGAAACAATTCGTTAAACTTGCCGTTTATTTTTCCTCAGCCGAAATGATGGTTTGTCCAAATTGCCCTAGTTCAATTTTCTTTTTCACCAAGAGGCCCATTTCTTTCAGTTCAGTTAATCGTTCGTTTGTGTCTTTCTTGAAATGGGTCGAGTCCCTTCAGTAATATAGATGATCGATGTTGATGATGGAGGCAGGTTGAAGGTAATACAATTTAGAAAAAAAATTTACAGCGAAATATTTACAGTCATATATGCAGCTTGCCGAAGCACACTGATGATAAGCCATCTTAAAGACCCGTTTTCTTTAAAACTACTGCACTGTATGTAGAGCATTTGGCATTGCATCATGTTATTTGTCTGCGTCTCTTCTTGTAATAAAACTAGAATGGCAATTCTATTCAAAGTGTTGATATTTGCATTTTTATTAGCAAACCAAGTAATTTTTGGAATTGAATGTTATAAAACTGTCCAAGAGCCTCGCCGCGGTGGTCTAGTGGCTAAGGTACTCGGCTGCTGACCCGCTGGTCGTGGGATTGAATTCCGGCTGTGGCGACTGCATTTTAGTAAGAGGCAAAAATGCTGTAGTCCCGTCTGCTCGGATTCGGGTGCACGTTAAAGAACGCCAGGTGGTCAAAATTTCCGGAGCCCCCCACTACTTTCGTCTCGGTTTTGGGACGTTAAACTCCACATATCAATCAATCAATAAAGCTATCCACGAAATGAAAACACTATTACACAGGTCAGTAGCTTAGTGTACCTGTTTGGTTTATTCTGGATTAAAATCAGCTGTCCGTTTTTTCAAACTGTTTACATGTAAAGAGGATCAATGTAACAAAAAAGAACGCTTTTAATATATTGAGAGTTGGAGAAGGAAACAGGTTTATTTGACGTTTGCTTCACAAATATGTACTGAGCAACTTAATTAGTTGCAGTGTTTCATACAATCACCAAACGAATCGACTGTTCACCTCTTTTCTTGTATGCTTAGTTCCCTGGCTTGTTTTGTGATCTTTGAACTCTCTAATAGACAACTACTGTTGATGGTGGTCGATTTCACTTGTTCATATAACAGTGTTGCGCCTCGTTGGTACGCCAAATGACACTCAAAACGTTTACTCATATTTTTTAAAATCAGTACGGTTTCAAAAGGGGTAATTCTGAAATTTTTCATTTCAGAGAACATGAACTATTGTGTTCTCGAAGAGTGCCAGCATTCCTGCACATTCTGTGTCGACAAAATTACTCGTAATCACGGTTTGTAGAAGCTCTACATCAATCAAAGTATAGCCACGCCAGTTATATTTGTGGTTTAGCTAGGGTACATTTATTTATCTTTTTTTGTGCCCCACAATTAATGTATGTCATTAAACGATACATTTTACTCTTGCAGCGACGCACAATGAGAACACAGTTGAACTCTTCGCACATGCGCTCCCGATCCAGTTTTTGTTAAAAGTAAAAGTGTGTCAATTTCTAATTATACTGTGTTTTCCAAGCAGCTTTTTAATTATGCACGTGACATTATGCTTTTTTGTCGCAACAAGGTCAACAAAGGCGCAACTTAGCTCAAAACAGATGCACACAACCGCGTCTACCTGTGCGTCTAACACACAAAGCGAGGTCAGTCAGCAAATCTCACGTGGGCTTAAAAAAAACTGCACCATCCGTTTTTTTACGTAGCTGAAATATCTTTTTTTAAAACAGGCTAAGCTAATAAAGACTTTAACAGTTTTCATCTTTTGAAAAAATTTCTCTTGCGGCAAGAATCTCAGGTTGTACACTGTCATTCTTTATGAAAGGGAACACACGATCGCGTGGATTGCGCTCTGCGGTGGCTGCCTACAGCACCATCAATCAACAAGTGAAGAAAGCACGTTCGCTTTTCGCGTCACCTATGGCCAAGCAAGATAATGAGTTATGGCCAGTAGACAAGCGCTGCTAGAGTACGTTCTCTGATTGCTCGTGCGGCGAGTGATATCGGGCGATTACTGCAGCCTGCGCCGTGGTCGCGAACAACGTTTAATATGCTGGCAGTGGACTACGTACTTCAGGCGGGAGCAGGGAGAGAGTGCAATCTAGCAGCGCTTGTCTACTGGCCATAACTCGTTATTATTTTTTTGGCAACAGATGACGATGCAAAAGAACGTGTTTCCTTTTGCTGTCGGTTGTTGGTGCTGTAGGCAGCCGCTGCAAAACGCAGGCCACGTGTTCGCGTGTTCCCTTTTTTAAAGGACGACAGTGTATACATTATCTGGGAAAAGGGGGCTTGGCTTCTCGCCCCTCGGTCTAGAAAACGTGGTCTTTCTAGAGCGAAAGCTGTTATGAGATCAGAACACGAGTCGCGCGCGGCGCCGTAGTTGTTCGCTGTCGCTGCCGCCTGTGTCCGTAACCAGTATAAAAAAAAAAACTTTGTGAATAAAAACACCAAGGACACCCGGGTTCGCTGCGTGCCAGCCCAGTATTTTACCACTGAGCCACGCGATTGCTTGGAAAAAGTTTTTGAACTGGCCTGAGGCAGGTTTGATGTCGGGAAAGGAATCGCCTTAATATGAGCTATAAAGTGTTTTAGAGAATCAAAAAAACAGCCAGGTGTCACAAAATGCCGATTCCATAACGACTGGGTCGTCCGATGCTGCAACCCTTTAGAATACTTGTTCTTGATTACCTGTTAACTGTGGCTCATACCCACTTCCAGCATACTTCTTCATCGTCGTCAGCCACTGCACAAAAAAATTGCTCAACATTTCTGACAAGTGCGTAGCGGATACCACGCTACTCCAAGGAATGACGAAGGATAGCATAGTGAATGCTAACCTGCTACACAAAATTTATGATTATTTATGGCACAGTGGGTGCCCGCAGCAGTGTGCTTGTAGCATCCCAAAGAGCGTTTAGAAAAGGCATTGAAAGATCGATCTTCTCGCTTTTGCTGTGACTGTGCTGCACGTTCCGCGCAGGCCTCCTTTTTTTTTTTTGGCTCAATTCAAGTGCGCAAGATTGTATGGGTCACTGGATATTGCTTAGGAATGCATCGTAATCCCAAACAAGCAAGAAACGAAATTTTGAATTTAGAAAATTTCCCAATTACTTGTTCTTAACGGTGACTTACTATTCCACTTAACTTTCTTTATTTAGAGCCTAGAGCCCTGTGAGAACAGTGAGACCGAGTCTCACCGTTCGACCGCCAAGTGTTCGATCACCACAGTTTGACCACCAGACTAAACTGGCATCGTATACACAGAGTCTTACTGATCAATCAGTGCTGTGCTTACAGCCTAGACTAGTCAAATGCATCTTTAATGCGTTGCCCCAAACAAAGGAAAAAGTAGGTGACAACTGCTGGTCCACCTCAACATTCTCTTAGTCAATATGTTCAACAGTTACATCACTCCTTAGCGGGCTGCATCGAATATTCGTAGAAGTCTTCTAACACTTTCGACAGGTGTTTCGACACTGTGTTTTATGATGGCTGTCTTTGTTCTCCTCTCGCGCTCTTTTCGTTCGTTTATACGTTTTGCGCAATATGTCTGCAAGCCCACTATTACCGAACACCACAAGTGACAGCAAGTAAGCATACAACGCCCGAAGATAAATCATTGTTGAAGCCCAGGTGCATTGACGCCGTCTCGCCGCACTCAGTGAGCTGCAACCACGGTGTCAGTCGCTCAAGTAATAGATGACAGATCACCGCTGTCCCCTCGAACGGTTACGGGAAGCAAAAGGTGTTTGTCGTCATTACTCTCCTCGCATTCGGACCTCGCGTCGCCACCACGACGTCAACCCGAGCTTGCCTCTAGAGAACTGAAGGTCACGAAACCGAAGCCACGGACAGCAGGCGCCTGGCCACGCCCGAAACGATCCATTCGAGGAAAACCGTTCGCGGTCTAGAACAGGTCCGCAGTCAGAGAGAGAGCCGAAAATGTAGTTGTATTATCAGTGCATGCTTCGCTGTTTATTCAACACGATTGACGCATGAGTGGCAGAATGTTACAGTGCATTTAGCGAATTATCCTGGATGTGCTATTTTGGCTCCGTTTTTAACGCGATAGGGTCAAAAAGCTCTTTTCGCAGACACTTCGTTGCCGGTGTCGGTGTAGACATCGATGATTGTGCACGAAACATTATAGCGTTGTCCTTCCGACAAATTGAGAAAGGTAAAATAAATGAAAAATAAATTGGTTCGTGTGAGAATCGAACCCAGGCCTTGTAACTTGATTGATGGCTGTGCTAAAGACTACGGAATAGAGATGAGACGTACACAAGATGAACGCCCTTTGCGTGACGAACCAATGATATAGTGCAAAACCGCGCCATTGCTTGAAAGTGCTACCGAGAAAAATTTGTCAAATCCCACGTATCTGCAGCAGAATCGACGTTATGCGAAGCATGCGGAGGGAAGGTGACCGTGTTGCAATTTTTTTTATTGAGCGACACGTCATGAAATGACGCTGAATATATGTACAAAAGTTGTACGCACAGACATATTTTCAAGAGTCGCAGATATTTATATAACCAGTTGTTTGCACTTGCGCAACGATGCCAACTGGAACATGCGCATTATCAACACCAGAAGCTGTTATGAAGCACTGATGCTTGCGAGGATGCTGGCCCAGTACATTGCTACATAAGTCAACTTCAGCGCTTGGCAACTAACCACAATTGACGTTAACCCTACTTGACGGCTATATCAAAGGAGTACATATGTAATGTTCATAAAATAGGGTAGGCAGCACTGCAACCATTATTGACGTGTCACGAAGATTAGCGTCTATTTGAAAAGTTTTTCTGGTACCCAGCGTAGCTCTGTGGTAAAATGCTTCAATGCCACGCAGAATGCTCCGGTTATATTCCAGCTGAGACCCTGGTATTTATTCTTTGAATTCTTCTGGTCAACGCTACCGATGTCGCGATGTCGAGTACTTCTCAACGCTCACGCGTTAAAACTGCCCATGTGCGTTCTCGTCGTTCCGGGTAGGTACTAGATGTCAATCACCTGTGGCACATACCCGCATACTAGCGGCACATACCCGCCCGTGGGTATGTGCCACTGTCTGGCGGGAAGGGTTTGACGACGTACGTGACGAGATTTTGACATTATTTATGTCTTGACCACCGTGTCATATTGGTCCAACCATCTTACCCTCCCATGCAAATTTTGCTTCACGCCAAGTTAATGGGGTGACCACGAGAGCACCCAAACGTAAACGGCTATATATATAGATAGATAAGCTCAAATTCGCTGAAGTTCACTAAGAAATGCTTCGCCATTAAAAGACCACATAAATGTCCTGTAGTGGGGGAATTTTCCTTGAGACGCATGCTATATTGCGTGGCAGAAGCGTATAATCGCGCGAGGTGCCAAAAATGCGAATCGGGAAACGAGCGGATGCTTTAAATGCTCACAGTGCTCACACATATTTGGTCAACGTCAGAAAAAGCATCAAGGAATTACTGAGCAGCTGTGTAGGTTTGATTTTGCCGTAGACGCGTTGTGGGCCCTTCCCTGATTCGTAGGGAATATTTGGAAATTTAAATAATGAATCGAACACTAAGCTATACTATGCAATACTCAAATCTACTCGATACTCGCATCTAGTAGCACGTATATGAAATAGCGATTATTTTTCGAATAGTTTTAGAACAATCAGCAATGATTGAAAATGCTCAAAGGAATGAGACGTGGGAACAGCCAGGGGTATGGAACGGAAATAAAACATTATTTATTGAAAAGAATTATTAATTTATTTATTAGCGAAGGTTAACATTTCCTCTTTTCATAATATAATTATCCAGATTCGTGAAGCGCATGTAAATACAGTACTGTTCACGTCGCATTGATTACAGTATAAGAGCGTTTGACTAAAGTTTTCGTGTGGCCGGAGCAAGTGTCAGCTGTCAACTATATTCACTACGAAATTCATGATGATAACTCATAAAAATTTCTTTATAATTAAGAGTCAGCTTTATTCAAAAACGAGTGACGAATTAGCGCCTTGAATACTGCAGTTACTGCTATATTTCAGCCTGCAGTTACAAAATCTTGAGAAGGCTTTAGTTACTTCTCAGTTTAAATACCTGTAGTAGTTTTTGCAGGTGGAAAGCGATTATAGCATTTCTTTATCAAAACTTCTAAGCAAGTTTTTCAGATAAGATGGTGTGGAATTCTACCTTTTTGACAATTGTCGCCTTACCATTTAAGGGCCTGTATTGAAATTTTGTGCCTTAAGATTCGAAAACTGTTCGTATAGTGTCTGTATCGGCTCTAAAATTTACTATTCGCAGACCACTATACGTATTCACAAAAGGAAGAATTTCGGCGTCGTAGGCACAGAGGAGCTGTAGTTACGGCGGGCATTCTAGGATAGTTTGATACGGTCAATGTTACGCGCACAACCTTTTTTTTTTTTTTTTGGCATGGTTGAGGCATTCGCAGATAACAGAAGCCAGGCTAGCAGTTGACAAGGTGAGGTGTACGGGGTGTGATTATGCTATCGCGTTCTACTGATGAATGTGAAGCTGCAGCGTCCTCCAGATTTTCTTTATACAAGTTTGATATCTGAACAGGACAACTACCATAGTGACTAATGTTATTCATTTCTTTGTATGTTATAACATACAGAACTTTTGCTCACGTCTCTTCCTCTCTCTCTCTCTCTCTCTCTCTCTCTCTCTCTATGACTCACTCTTTCATTATGCGACCTGTAACAGGTAAAACTGATCTGAGGACGAGCAGTACAAGCCCTTAAGCCACCGGATGGCTCTAATCACTAACTTAGCGGTGCATGTAACAAAACGTACCCTGCGCACACGCAGTAAAAAAAAAAAATTGACTTGATTGTCACACGACATGTCAGCTATAATGTTCTCTTTGTATTAATATTATTAGCATAGAACGTCCCTAGATCAATGCATCGCTAGCGATGGGTCATCTATTTCACTTTCTTGGCGCAGATATAGGCGTAGCAAGAGGAAAAAAGCCAAATTGCAGCATTGACAAGCGTTTCTGGGCAGTGTTGACAGTGAATTTATATATCAGTTGATGCACACTTGAGCCCTAGAAAAATAATAATAATAATAATAATAATAATAATAATAATAATAATAATAATAATATCTGGCGTCTTACTTGTCAAAGCCACGATATGATTATGCGGTGTGCCGTATAGTGGGTGGCCCAGAAAATTTCGACCAACTGGTGTTCTCTGACGTGCGCTGACATCGCACAATACACGGGCCTGTAGCTTTTCACACCCGCCGAAATGTGACCGCCCCATTCTGCTCAACAGCTGAGCACCATAACCTTTACACCACTGCGGCGCACCACTTTCAGCTCAAATAGATTACATAAAAACAAGCTTCACGTGCGTCATAAATTAATTTGCGATAAAACGTACGAATAAAGCTTCATACTGCTTCCTGCTCCTGACATGACGACCATTTCATTGTCTACATTCCTAATTTTTTTCTTGTTTATTCTGTTGTTATTCCATTTTGCATACTGTTCCTCCAGCTGTGCAGTGCTTGCACCGGCGCAAGAACCATAAATAATAAATAAATAAATAAATAAATAAATAAATAAATAAACCACATTAAAGTCTTCACACCTGGTTTTATACATCCTCCCATTTATCCAAAATGAAGTATATACAATCCAAGCAAGATCATCGAACTATACGAACGTCTCCAATCATTACCACACGCAGCTGCGTGTGGGCCAACCAACGCGTCCCTGTTTCCGTGCAAGTGACACGTCGACGTCGGTACAGGAGGCATTGGCTGTCTTCCGCTCCAAGTAGCCGCTTACGTTGAGCCCAACGCTTCTTCACTCTCGCCGTCCCTGAAAGAAGCGGCATCCGCATTAGAGGAGCAGCGAGAGAAATCTGACCATCGCGGTTGCATCCTTCATACAGTCTTGCCGCTTCCTGTGGCTTTGGTACACTTTTTCCGGCTGAAACGTCCCTGTCGTTTATCTGTCGCCCCTCCTGCGACGTGGCGAAGAGCTGGCTTAGGGACCCTGCCTGTAGGCCGTGGCAACGGATGCGTCGAGCAACAACCGAGATGCTTGCAATCTTTATTTTGTACTCAAATATAATAGAAACTCTCTGTTGCCTTTTGTTTTTCTGTTTACAGGAGCCTGGTTAAGCTCGTATTCGTTTATTCTATCATTTTTAAAATATTGTTTTGTACGTTTGTATGAACATTTAGTTTTTTGAGTTTGTAGCAAAATTACTATTTTTTTATAACTGCCACATATGCCTTGTAAAGAACCATCGACCCAGTCAAGCTGTTTGATAACAGCTTTTAGCCGATGGTATCCGCCAGAATATTTGTATTACTGGAAATAAAAACTCTATTCTCATCTATTCTATTCTATATCTTGTTTAACGTAGTTTATTGATAGTTAAGATACAGCCATTTGTCACACAATTTTTCTCTGTAGCATAGAATGAAGAATTTTGATAAAACAAATAAATGCTGAGCTGGTATAAGCCCGCCGTGTCTAGTCGATTGCTCGATGTAACCCTGCAGAGAAATTATGTCGGGCAGGCGAAATTATTGTTACCTCAGTTTTGTCTGTTCCAGAGACAAAGTTATCACGTGGTAAAACCATCGACACTCGTTTACGGTCCATCCATACACAGACGCACTGCAATTTATTTATTTTTTGGGGCGTTTGCGATTTGTTCCGTCTTCGAATTTCGTGGCTCCGTTGTCGACTTTGGCACACACACAAAAAAAAAAAAGACAGGCCTGCGTGGAAGGCGCAGCACAGTCACAGCGAAAGCTAGAAGAGCGATTTTTCAGAAACTTTTCTAAACACTCATTCTAAACTGCTGCAAGCACACTTGCTTGATGCCCACTACGGCATTAATAATAGAAATTTTAGCGTAGTAGGCCGGAATTTGTTATGCTATATTTCGTCATTGTTCTGAGAAGTGTGGTATCCACTAAACTATTGCGAGGAATTGTGTGCCAATTGTTCATGCAGCGATTGACTGCGATGCCTGAAGTGGTTATGCGCCACAGTTAATAGCTGAACAAAAACAAGCTTTTGTAATGGGTTGGAGCATTGGACAACCCAATCGTTACGCTATTCGCACTGTGCAATGACTACGTCTTCTTTTGCTGTTTTGAAATCTTTATAAGTCGTATTAGGGCGATTGCTTCCCCGACATCAAGCCTGCCTAATGCATGTTTGCCATCAAGTCCCAAGGACTGGCGTGGCTCAACTTTCTAACCATGTGTTTACCGCCAATGTTGAGCCGCGCCAGTCCTTGGGACTTGATGGCAAACATAGGTATTTTCATTCCGTCTGTTAACTGCCGTCTATGTGATGTGCCGGAAACGATTGAACATTGCTTTGTTAGCTGCAAAGATGCCATACTATTTTGGGATGTCCTTCAACGAGCACTGAAAAAGCGTTTCGTCATTAATTCTCACACAATACGTTATCTACTACCAGCAACGCGTGATGAAGTACCATATGATATGTTTTTCCTCATGGGTTTGCACAGCTTGTGGAAGACACGAATGCAAGACCGCAATGCAGAGCCCACCACCTCTTCAAGCGCACACTTCATTCAAATGGCTATCCACTTAAAAAACATTTACGATGAACTAGACTTTAGACCGGACTGGTACTCCGTCTTAGAGAACTGTTTGACCTCACCCCTTTTTTGTTTGTATAACACGATGTGAAGAACTCTCCATGTGAGGAACTCGCGCTGTGTTAGCCATTTAGTGTTTATGAGTAACACTTGAACGCTTACTTTCGTGATTTGATTGTACTTTTGTTCACTTGATTTTGTCTTCATTGTCAAAGTACTTTAATAAATACCATGAAAAAAAAACTGGCGTGGCTCAAGGGTAGAATACTGGGCTAGCACCCAGCGCAACCGGGTTCGAGCCCCTCTGTGTCATTGGTACTAGGTTTTTTTTTTCTGATTTCGCGCGATGTGGTTACAGACACCGGCGGCGGCGGCGGACAACTACGGCGCTGCGCGAGACCCGAGTTCTGATCTCATAACAGCTTTCGCTGTAAAACACGCATTGAATCGCTCTGTATGTGCAATGCCCTCTAGGAATTTTCTTAGGAAGCGTTGGTATGTGTGGTAGGTGTGCGTAGGGCATGACAGTTTTCAGCTTCGCTATTCGGATATATTAAAACAAAAGAAAATGGGGATTATCTGCAATTAACTTAATCTATAAGGATGGGGCGTCTTGCGAGGTTCACGAGTGTTGCCGAATCATTGTACGAAGTATAGAGCTTCGAAAACCTTTTAAAGACAGCGAATTCACCAACGTAAGATGTACAGGAAAACGAGGTGGAAGCGATACAGGGTATGCATTCCTAAGCACTTTCTTTATTAATACAAAAAGCGGGGCAGTCGCTATTCTCTGGCAATGGCTAGGGCTTTCTACTTGGTTGTTGGAAAAAAAGAAAGAATTGAAAAACGTACGAACTTGTTCCTAATATTTTACAATTGTTCTCGCTCTCATATAGAAACATTTGCGCCAGTCAAAAACAACCACCTGCTCACATGACATTACAGTGTTGTGACAATGGTCCTAGAGGGGCAAATGTGAAAATTAGCAGGAAATACAGCTTAGAGTACACTAAGTTACCCATGTCGTTTATTCCCACCGCAGAATATGTAGCCTCATAGAATAGTAGATTTATTAGGAATACGTCCTCCATTGTTAAACTATAAATGTAAATTTTAATCAAGACAAACGCAGAATAAGGATAACAATTTTACCTCCTTCCTTAGTCGTCATGTGCTATTAAGTTGTAAATAAATAAGTAAATTATTTCAAGCTGAGCGCGTGCCCAACTTAGTCTCGAACATAATTTTTTCCCACGGTAATTTTGGCTCATTGTAGCACCCACAGTAGCAGGAGCACTAAAGGTGGCAACTGTTTTTGCTCGAAGCTCAGTACCAAAGCTGATTAGGATGATGATAAGGCAAGCACAGCTTGAAGTAATAGGTTAGCTTAGAGGTTTGGGAGCCTCAGGTCACCTTTAGAGCTTGATGAAAACAACGAGACCACAAGATGCCGATGATATCAATCACCTACTGCTTTCACCACACACACTGTGCCTACTTTGCTAGCGAATAGAGTACAGCGTATTCGTAAAAGAGAAACTATACTTGGTATAAGCCCAAACAAAGACCTATGTAATCCGGAAACTCAGGTGTTCGACGAGCAAGCGCTACTTTTGAGAATTTGTAAACTTTTTGTGCCTCTAACAGAAGCATGGCTACAATGTGCATTTGTGCGACGCTTGGAGAACAACATATCCACGTCGGGCACTTCCATGATGGAAGACTTCTGGAACACACCCTGCGCATTTGACCAACAGCTGCTTGCGCTCCATTTTCAGTACGGTGCGCGTACGACGTTACTTTTTCTCAACTCATATGCACTGAAACCTCTTGCGTAAAGCTCAGAGATAAATGTTGTGCTCAACATAAATAAATCAAGGGTGCACGCGTGTGCGACGACTCTCCCAACCAGCGAGGAGGTCCTCGGTGGTACTCTCGTAACATTCGTAATGCAAGACACGGGAGAAGCATGGTATGCCTAGCCCGGGAGCAGCACGGTGTTACGCCTTCCCCGGTGCCATGGCGGGGCTGATGATTTACTGTTTAGTGTAGTGGAGCCTTGCGCCATGTAGGAACTTTTTCGTGACCAGCACATTTGTCTAGCTCGCTCGCACAGACTTTCGGTTCGCGCTTGTTCGTGCACTCCTTCTTTCGGAAACACTGCCAAGTACGGCGCGTACTTCCATCACTTCATTCGCTTTCTATGAAACAACCAATTTTTTGGGGGGGCGAAGCTCTTAAAGACATGGGTCTGTCCATTCCTTGGATGTACGTGACCGCCTATAGCTCCACCATTGCCAACTGCCCACTACTTTGTCCTTGCAAACATCCCACTACGCCGCATCACCGATCCACCACTTCACCGATCATAAACCAAATACTGTTGAGAAGTAGCCAATATGAAACGCAACATGGTCGTGTACTTGTACCCAGGTGCGCGTTAAAGAATCATAGATTGTCGCAATGTGTCCGTTTTTTGTTTGTACGTGACCACCTATGGTTCCACTTTTGCAAACTGCCCACTACTTCATCCTTGCAAACATCCCACTACGCCCCATAACCAATACACAGCTTCACCGACCATAAAGCCATCATAATGAAGGGGGAACGGAAGCGACGTATAGCTAGCTACGCCTTACGCCTAATAAAATATCATGTATAAATATATACCGTGTTTGTCACGTCTTTGATGATGTAGTAGGTGATATTCGCGGATGGTTCCCGGTTAAGCGATGAAACCCTCCAGTGCTTCGCCCCACACATCATCATTCACTCCGTGGGTATAATTCGATTTTTTTTCCCGAGGCGTGCAAGTCTTACACGGACTCGACACCGCTGGAGCACTGAATTCACACAGAACAAGGAGTGCCGTAAGAGATTTCTTTCTGTGTTTCCTCGTGCGAAACCACTTCGTCCAACAAACCTCTCTCTCGCCTCAGGAGACAGCCAGCCACGTGCCACGGCCGCAGAAATTTGCTCATGATGAGACAAGCGCAAAAAATACACACACTCAGAGAGGACTCAGAGAGGTCCTCTCTGAGTGTGTGTATTTTTTGCGCTTGTCTCATCATGAACCATTACCAACACGCCCAACTGGCAGTCATCCTTAGAAATTTGCTGTGCCACAATTCTACAGAGGCACCACCACTCCTCGTAGTACGTAACGCTTGTGAGAGACCGAGGTGCACTGGAGGGGCCCGCTTGCAACTACGCGCAGCCGAGGAAGCATTGTACATAGCACGCGCTATGACCACTCCCACAACAGTAACATAAAAGTATGAAAGGCAACACCGAGACATGCTCCGTTTAGAGTGTTATGGCGTTTATTAGCCGGCACACAGCGAGTCTACACAATGGCGACAGTAACGACCAAGCACGGACTCTCCGCGCGAGCGGCGTTCTTTTTGGGCAGACCCACTAGAAAGCACTTGAGAGTTCGACCCATCTCAGTGTTCGGCAGCTTCTCTACAATTACCCCGGGGTCGAAGAGGGAGCCGCCGGGCGACCTTACAGCTTGTCACTACGAGCGGGTCATAGTAAGCCTTCAGGCGCTCCACGTTGACTATGTCGCGCCCGCAGCGGCGCATGTCCGAAGATTGTTCAATTGGCTCGATAAGATAGTTGACCGAAAATGTGCGCTCGATCACACGGTAGGGACCTTCATATTTCGGGAGTAGTTTTGAAGAAAGGCCAGCTACAGAGGTCGGGATTGAGAGCCATCCAAGGGAACCAGGAAGGAACGTGGGCTCAGAAGTGGTGCAGCCATCACGAATACTTTTCTGACGCTCTTGCTCATGCGTCGTAAAAGTCTTGGCAAGCTCGCGACACTCCTCAGCAAGCCTGGTGGTCTCAGAAATAGGTGCACGCTCATATGGATCCGGCGTGTACGGGAGTATCGTGTCGATGGTGTGCGACGGGTGCCTTCCGTACAGCAAGAAGAAAGGTGAAAAACCAGTCGTGCTCTGAGGGGCGGTGTTGTAGGCGTAGGTGACGAAGGGCAGTATGGTATCCCAATTCGTGTGGTTGGCGGCGACGTACATCGACAGCATGTCGCCGAGGGTGCGGTTAAAGCGTTCGGTGAGACCATTCGTCTGCGGGTGGTAAGCAGTAGTTTTGCGGTGGACAGAATGGCACTCAGTGAGAATGGCGTCGACGACTTCTGACAAGAAGACATGGCCTCGATCGCTGAGAAGCTCCTGGGGTGGACCGTGGCGCAGTATGAATCGATGCAGTAGGGAGGACGCAACATCACGAGCAGTAGCCGCAGGGAGAGTGGTGGTTTCGGCGTATCGCGTTAAATGATCTACGGCGACGATGGCCCAGCGTTTGCCAGTGGACGTCAGAGGGAGTGGTCCATACAAATCGATACCTATGCGCCCAAACGGACGGTCAGGGCAAGGTAACGGTTGCAGACTGGCTTGTGACATGTGTGCGGACGGTTGCGGCGTTGGCAAGCGAGACAGGAGCGAACGAACTGCTGGACGTAGCGGTACATCCCGCGCCAGAAGTAGCGTTGTCTAATGCGATGGTAGATTTTGAATACCCCAGAGTGCGCGCACTGTGGATCAGAATGGAAGGATTCACTTATCTCCGACCGCAGACTGCGAGGTATTACGAGTAGCCACTGCCGGCCATCGGCGTCGTAATTGCGTCGGTGTAGGAGGCCGTCACGAATGGCGAAATGGTGAGCTCGACGACGCAAGGCACGCGTGGATGGCGTTGCGGACGGATCAAAGAGCAAGTCGATCAGTTGGGCGATACAATTATCCTTTTGCTGTTCGGTAGCGATGATGTCAACATCAATGGCAGAAACAGCAATCGAGGATACTGAGCAGAGCACGTCAGCTTCAGGCAGAGGGGAGCGCGAGAGGGCGTCGGCGTCAGCATGCTGGCGTCCGTTGCGGTAGAGCACGCGGATGTCGTAGTCTTGTAAGCGAAGAGCCCAGCGGGCGAGGCGGCCTGAGGGATCCTCAATGATGAGCCAGCATAGTGCATGATGGTCGGTGACGACATCGAATGGGCGACTATAGTCATTCGCAAGAGCGAATTGATTCGTTCCCTGTCTGTATCTGTATTTCATGTTCGCTTTCTTCTTCCTCATTTTTTGTGCTCTGATGTCAGTCCAATTGCTGTTTTCCTAAAAGTGTGGCAGTTTGGGCTAGTTGGTATGACATGACGGTAGTTATAGCGCGAGAACACAACGACGACAAAGTGTCCTTCTTGTCTCTTTGTCGTCGTTCTGTTCTCGCGCTATAACAATCGTTGCTCTTTTCTGTTTTAACAGATATGTCTATCGGGTGGGGAGGTCTGCCAACTATTACATTTTTTGTCTACTTCTTTAGACTTGTCCTTGACAAACAAGTTACGGTTTTGTTTGTTTCACCTCACTTTTTTCTTACGCTTCCGCACCTTTGGTGCATGTGTTTTTTTTTGTTTCTTTAGGTCAAAGCAACAACGGACAAAAGAAAACAGCATGTTGGGCAGGCTTCCGAGAATTCGTCTCCTTGCAGAGGCAGACCACGTTTCAGACAAATGAACGCTGTTTATGTCTGCAGAACTCGCTTTCATACAGTGTAGGCGGTGGATGGTTTACGCACACTGAGCACTGCAGTAGCCCTCTTCACGCTATTAGGGTGCTGCTGGCAGGCGGGCACCGAGTAGAGATGCCTTCTGCCACCCTCCCCTTATTTAACAGAAACACTTTTTTCTCGAATGACCTGCAGTTATTTCGTTCGTTTCTTACTCTTGTCCTGACCCTCCAAGCAACGTCTCCGCTCTCTTGTCCGCCAAAAGTATAGAAGTTCTGCGGGGGTAACGATGTTCGTGTGAGCTAATTTCTCTCCCCCTACGGCTTGTTACGGACGGCACTTCTTTCACTGTGTTTCTTTTCTCTTCTGAGTCTTGTTCTAGCTGTCTTTCATTGTGGAGTAAACGTGTATGATCGTTTTTCATCTAAGTTTGAGTGGTAGCAAAAAGGCTGAATTGCGCGTTTTACTTCAGAGATATAGCTGGCACAAAGAAGTGGGTCCAGGAGATCTTTGGGGGTGGCTCTTAGATGGGAGCGGCGGAGGCTTCTGACGTGCTGTGTATTGGCGCTACTACTGCGTAGATGACAGTGGATTTCGTTGTGTTGCGCCAGCGCGGAATCAACTGGTGCCAGAGTGCTCTGTCGCTCTTTCTTGTTCCGGTCGGCCAGTGGATTCCCCGTCATTATATTCATGGAGCTCCGTCACTGTCGAAACACACAGCTACATACTGTACTGGCAATTACGTCTCTGTGCATCGCGCACGCAGTAAAGATGCACCATGGTGGCAGCCTCGCCGATAAAGCGGGGGGCAAAAGCATCCGAGAAAGACCAAGGCACTCTTTAGAATGCGCGATATTATACAGAGATGCCGCGAAATAGGGGCGAGACGCAGGATCTGCTGAGCAACAGGAAAATGAATCACTTGTTGGGAGGTTTATACTGCCAACAGCGCTCTTGTGCACTTACAAAATGTCAGGTGTCAAAAGTTACCCGCTTGTTTGATATTCAATATTGTTCTTCATTCTTTCATTAGCTTATTCATATTCGATGACAGAGAAGGACTTTTACGTATCTGTCTGTGAGCTTTGTATGATGTTTTCTTTCTGCTGTGTCGTGTGTTCACTGCAACATACCAAAGAGTTTAATTTGTGATGGCTCTCAAGCCGCATGTTCTTTTTTTTTTGTACAGCAGAGATTTTATGGTTAAGGCTTGCCATGTGTCATAAAAAAAATATCGCCGTCATGACCGGCACGCGCTTGTCACCGTCAAACCACTGAGTGCAGATGGCTGACAAGAAGTTCCGGCCTTTTATAGTGTTAGCTGCCCGCGTGTTCACTTGCTCATTTTCAGTGGACAAGTAGGTTAAGTAGCAGGATCTGTTTGATATGTCGGTTTAACGTCCCAAAACCACGATATGATTATAAGAAACGCCATTGTGGAGGGCTCTAAAATTTCGACCATTGGGGGTTCTTTAGCGTGCACCCAAATCTGAGCGCATGGGCCTACAGCATTTTGGAATCCATCGAAATTGCAGCTGCCGCAGCCGGGATTTCATCCCGCGACGTGATGGTCACCAGCTGAGTACCTTAGCCACTAGACCAACGAGGTGCGGCTAGCTGCATGTACCAAATTTCCGTGGCACATGTACGCTATTAGAGTTCTGCAGCAGATCTGCTGTGGTCGAGGACAAAAAAAGCTAGAAAACTACGAAGGAGAGAGAAAGGAGAGAAATTGATACAGAAACGAAAAGACAAAAAAATAAGGAGACGGAGAAAGAAAAAAAGTGACAGAAGAAAAATACAAAGGTAGACAACAAAATAGACATCAGGAGAAATACAGATAAACAAATAGAAAGACGCAGAATAAAAAATGTTAAAGAAAAATAGGCATGTTAATAATGTATAATATGGTATAGCAAGCGTTGAGAAAGACACGGGTGAGAAGTTTAAAGCTCGGCTGAGCCGAGGCCAGTTACACGCCAACAGTTCTACTGTGACCTAGTCTTGAGCGACGCAGTGCAGGCAGCGCTAACAGTTGCTTATTAGTAGTAATATATTATAATATATAGTAATAGAATACGTCATATATAATATAACAAAGAACATAATATATTATGTGTTCTTGACTGGCATGAAAGCAGTACCACCCATGTGTCATCCGTCCTCAAAGAGAAGAAACTTTGCTACTTTTCTATGTAGTGAAGTACAAGATAATATATGCAGAAGCGCATTTACTACCGACAACTTGTCCTCTATCTTTGAAAGTTGGACAAGGGTATTGTCAAAGAAAATGAAGGATCGGCGTAAGTGCGCGTTTGGCGGTAGATAAGGGACTGTTTGGTTGTGAAGAGAAATTGAAAACAAGCAAACTAACAAAACACATACAGGGTAATTTTAAAAATGTGCCCAATATTCTTAAAAATTAGGAAAAGGCGCTATTTGCTCGCTAACTTCACAGTTACTTTTTCTGTGGCAACAGGCATCTTCAGAAACGTTGAAGACATCATTTGGAGCAGAAAGTTGGGAGGGTTAAAATTGAGGGGGGTTTTATTGAGCGGAGTAGGCATCTGTCAATGGAAGAATTTCATAGTTAAGAACGGCGCAAAAATGCAGAAGACACAAAATGATGGGAAAACAAGTACGGGCGCTGGTCCTTGTGCTCTCAGCATTTGGGTCCTGGCGCCCATCCCTGTGTTCTCTTAATCTTGCGCCCCGTGTTTTTTTGTGCCGTTTTAGCTATGAACCCACAACACCTCGCCCAACTGTTAGTGCTACTAAAAGGGAGAATTCAAGTGCTTCGTGCGAAGAACCCATTGCAGCTTTGAAATTTTGGAAAACCGGCCTTCAGTGATAACTGCGCTGGAATGAAATTCTTCCCAATTTTGCGCCACCGTGGTGGTCTAGTGGCTAAGGTACTCGGCTGCTGACCCGCAGGTCGCGGGATTGAATCCCGGCCGCGGCGGCTGCATTTCCGATGGAGGCGGAAACGTTGTAGGCCCGTGTGCTCAGATTGGGGTGCACGTTAAAGAACCCCAGGTGGTCGAAATTTCCGGAGCCCTCCACTACGGCGTCTCTCATAATCATATGGTGGTTTTGGGACGTTAAACGCCACATATCAATCAATCAATTCTTCCCAATTCTTCGGCGAAACAGAAACCAAAACGCGAAAGAGCGCAATTGCCATATTCGTCTGTGATGTCAAAAATGAGGGAGCGTTGTTATATCAACCATCAACCGACTTCGTAGTGTTGGCTGCGCTTGAAATAATAGCATGCATGACGCACATGCGTAAAAAAACGGGGAAGAATTGCAACTCTGTAACCGCTGTTTTGAACTGTGACGTCATCGTAGTCGTCTGCTTGTTGCGCTCTTCGGTGGTTTGGTTTCTGTTTCGCCATAGAATTTAGGAGAGCTTTTTTTGTTTCCTCTCGCTCTCGGTCGAGTTCCCTCAGCGGCGGCACTTCCTTTGATTCATTACTACGTGTAATCCCCAGGGCGCCGAACACTCGCACGCCGCTGGAACCAGAGAAGTGAATCACCTCCAATTTCGGGTCACCTGCCATACAGCAGTCAGTGACACACACGCAAGGTATTGTGAGTGGCGTGGAGACATCGGTGTGTACTGCGACAAAATGGAAAGAAATGGGGTGTGATCAAGATAATAAAAGAAAGCGAAAAAAGTGAAAGATTGCTCAATCTAGGAACCCCCGGCTCCTCGGGGTGTGATGGAGGGTCACTACTACCGTGCTGCTGTATCCCACTCGAAAAACATGGCTCCGAGAGATGTATATAGGGGCTCACCGCTTGGCCAGTGTTCACGTGAGAAGGAGGGAAGCCCCCCTCCGAACGCCGTGTTTCATTAGGGACAAATTTTACGGTCGCTTACAAGCGGCGTCATAAAAGCAGATTAGTGGCCCTTCGCTGCGGTATTTAATATTGGCAGAAGCACCCCACGCTCTCCATTTCTTATTACACTTTTCTCTATAGGACGTGGTTACATACGGAGCTTTCCCACCTTCACTTCTTTTGGGACGTTAAACCCCACGAATCAATCAATCTACCTTCACTTCGCGTTCGTCATCAGCATTTTACGCCGTACTAATCACGAACCCTGCAGCTAGGACAGGCCGTACACGGGGTTGGCCTCTTAAACTCAAAAACAAAAGATGGCATCCAAAAAACCTCGACAGAAGTGCATAGCGGTATAAGGGCGAGACCGAGAGGAAGGTGAAATAGGTGACGAGAAAGCAGATAGGAGTAGTGAATGGCGTACCGGGTGCCAAGGCAGAAGTTCGGAGAAGACGAAGAAAAAGACAGGAAGAAGAAAGAGAAAGCAAGCAAGATCACTATGGAATTGCAGTATACGCTGATAGTGGTCTTGCTTATGGTGATGCAGTACGCCCAGCTTGTTCATGTGGCAAGATGTGCATAAATGCACGCGCCCCAGTCCTTCATGACCAAGATGGAGACTGCAGCAGCTAGCCAGCCACTGAATACCGGACAGTGCCCAAGGAAGAGCGGTGGCACCACAGTGGGCCTGACAATGCTAGTCTTAAGCGCCCAGCTACATTGCCTTACTCGCTAAAGGAGCCGTAGTTCCAGCACTTTCGCTGTGGCTGTGGAGCCTTCATCAGCGGCATCGCTTCTCCCCCACCTTGGGACAAGCTCACCTTTCACTCCCCACGACACCCAGCAATCTAGCGAACCCGGTGCCACACGAGCCCTCGGGTGGCGATGGGCAGTGGAGGGGCAGCAGGCCGTTGGTGGTCTGCAGGGCAAAACGAGAACAAAATAAATTCATCGCACACGTAAGTCCACAAATCACCACCTGCCGCTTCACTCTTCCTCCCGACAAAGCCACTCATATGTTTTGCTTTAGTTGTGCCATCGAAGCACGCGGTGGGCACAAATTATGCCCCATTAGCCCGCTTGGTTGAACCGTAGTCTCGCGCTCGCGCCCGCTCCTTTGCACCTTCTAGAAACGTATAAGCAGCTATAGAATAGAAACAACGTTAGACTTTTCATGGGAATGTGCGTATGATTGGAGATAAAGTACACCTGAACGTCAACTTTGGATGTCCCACCACGGCAGCAATAACATGGCAATGCCCAACGCTTTATAATATATATTATCCCGGGAAACTCCATTGGCGTTTCCCGGGATTGAATACCGGCTGCAGCAGCTGCATTTTCGATGTAGACGAAAACGCTGTAGGCCCACGTGCTTAGATAGGGGTGCACGTTGAAAAACCCCAGGTGGTAAAAATTTACGGAGCTCTCCACTACGGCGTCTCATAATAATATGATGCTTTTGGGACGTTAAATCCAACATATCATTATCCTCTATTGGTGTTTTCGGCCCAATGGTAGTAATGCAGCGTAGGCAGAACTATGTGCACAGCTGCCCGTCTATGTATCAAGACAGAACTAGCTTTGTACGAAATGCAATGATACGTTTCATTTTTGCTAGTGAACGTGTGAACTTATGTCCTAAATAGGCAATTATAGCCTGCTATATAAAGTGTACCAATAATGCTTGCGGAGAACGTGAAAAAGCAGGCAATTGGAAGTCCCCCCTTTTTTTAGTTGTCATTCAGAAACTGGAAGAGTGCTCAACTTTAAATAATTTTGGCTGCTATTTCATATCTTTTACAATCTTTCTGGCTGAACAAAATTTAATTATGAGAGCTTTAAACAAATTCATAGTTTCACGGTCCTCCTTTTGACTTTCGAGAACGGTGCATCCTGGCAACAGCACTGGTAACACAGTTTAGTTTATCATCCAGCAAGATGACTTACCAGCGGTTGTATTTTGCAGAGCTGAAGTGGCTTAGAAGTCAGGGCACGAAGTTAGAAAAACCCGGTGACTTGAGGGCAAGCCACACTGGCTGCAACGTACAACAGCGTTCTTTGCCGGGATCGCTGCTTGTAAACAGCCATACAGACTCGATATGTGCCCCGAATATTTATGATAAACATGACAACATGTCGCACGTATATATTTCCATACATCATTTTGAGAAATGTCATTAAAGAATGAATAAGATGGCCATGTTTACTCCTTGATGACCATTATTCTTGTGCACATGGCATTCGAACGAAAGTTTCTCTTGTACATTTCTTCATGTTCAGACATCTCCGAGCCCGCTGTCCAGTCAATTTTTAGCCTTGAGGGCGAAATAAACTCTTTGTAGACTATCTGGTTATCCAGCACTAACTTGAAAGCAGTCGACAATGCTCAAATTATTGCCAATGCATCAAGGGAACAACTTACGAAGTTCATGAGTATAATGAATAAATTGGAACAACAAACTACAAATACACGTACGGACAGTTGTGCAAAACAAAAAGACCAATTTACGGAACACAACATTCGCCTCACACGGCATGATGAGAATTTCATCGGACATGAAAACATAGCCGCCGTTTTACTTTTCTTATCAAATTTGTTTGTGTGTCATGCCTATGATCTATGCATCACCGGCTATATCCTGCCAGCAAATGCCACTGAACTTACGAAGCCTGTTTATGCAACACCTAGCGGGTGAAAATAACGTCAGCTTTTGTGCCGCCATCAGCTGTGCGCAGGAATATGTGACGCATCTCAACACACCTGGCCGTGTGCACATGGCGCACGTGCTCGGCCTCTTTCAGAGTCGAACGTGGTTAGGAACCACGGAAACGAGCCCCGCAACACCTGAACACCGGAGGCATCGAATGAGCCACGGGAAATAATAAATAAAAATAAAAGTAATAATAGTAATAATAATGATGCGAAAACAACTTGCTGCTAAAAAGGCGGCGAATAAACCCAACTTTCTTCGCCCGATACACTTGTTCGTAGTGAGTAAAGCAAAATGCACGATCGGAGGGAGCAGCGCACCTTTCATGCTGTGAAATGACGCAGGCTCGGTTTTTCGTGGACCACCATGAGCAAGAAACGCGGTGAGCGAGCAACGGGATATAGACTAAGAAAGCAACTCCCGGTCTTCGTCGGCACGTGTTAGTTCGGCTGCGGACCGGCAAGCGCATTAATGACTCCTTCATTAGCACAACGCGCCACGATACACGCCTCTTTTGCCACCACCGCCCACACCAATCACGCTTGCAAAGGCTGCACGCCGGCGGAGAAGCGGGCCACGTGGGCTCAACACCACCGCTTGCTTCCTTCGTTCATTGGAAGCGTGCTTCGACGGGAACAGTATTTATTTATTTCGAAGAGAGCGGAGGAAACTGTATACTCATTCACGCACCCTTTTGTGGTGTATGTGAACGTAGGCGAGAGTCGTCGATAAACAGGGGCTTCGAAGAAGCCATGTTGTTCAACCGAGGACGCCATAAGTAAGCATCGCTACTGTTGTCTTGTTTATTTGATTGATATGTGAGGTGTAACGTCCCAAAATCACCAGATGATTATGAGAGACACCATAGTGGCTGACTCCGGAAATTTCGACCACCTGGGGTGCTTTAACGTGCACCCAAATCTGAGCACACGGGCCTGCAGCATTTTCGCCTCCGTCGAAAATGAAGCCGCCGCAGACGGGATTCGATCCCGCCACGTTCGCCTATATTAGGCCGTCGTTCAAGAAACAATGCCATTTACACCGTTTCAACTTCTATGCGGCCCTGAAGTTCAGATGATGCTGGATGCTATGCTTACTTGTGAAGACGACGATCAATTAACAACTGATGCCGAAGAATATGCAGAGTGTGCGGAGGAAACTCGCCAGCTCGACCGGCTACGCACTGGTCTGAAGCAACATGTCGATGCACGACGTAATACAACATGCGTCACAAATACGTATCATAGAGTCGGGGAGACCAAGTTCGAGTTTGGACCCCTTTTTGTTGCCGTTGCCTCTCCGAAAAGTTGCTAAGCTGATACTTCGGTCCGTATAAAGTGTTGCACCGCGTGAATGACTCAAGCTACGAAGTGGTTCTGGACTCGGCGTCGTCAACACGGATACAATGGAGACAACCGAGCTCTCACATAGTTCATGTGGTGCGCATGCAGCCTTACTTTGCGTGTTCTTTACACCTCGTACTGTTTATTTACTTTTCTTGTTTTCTTTTATTTTTGCTACGGTCATTGTCTCATCATTGGTGAACTGTTCGCGTGTAACATTTGACTATTTGTGCCCTTCTCTATTGTTTAAGCTTCTTTGTTTTTTCTTGCATTAACGTTGCACCATCGGGACGATGCTCTTTTTTGTGTGCAGTATTGTCACCTGCTTCTTTCTAGAAATGATTCGTATGCCAAGACGAAAGCTCAAGCGACGACAGTAAGAAGTGCGCGAGTGATACCACTCTGCAGGGCCAGCAAGCCTAACCGATGCGCTTTTCTGTTCAGAAAAATAGAGCCATGGTTCCTCTGACTTCAATAAACCTTTTCTAGACCCCCGAAATGACGTGAAAGAGACCTTGGTGATCTCATATTGTCAACTAATAACAAACATTTTATGAATTTGTATAGATTCTGATAGCCATTCTTGGCCCTTTATTATTTTTTTACCACCGATTCTAGCTATTTGGTCTACTCTCGGCTCAAAATGGTCTGGTCAACTCTTAGCTCACAATGAAGCCAAGGGTTACCGCTTGTCTATGACTAAAGTGAATGTATAAGTTTTTGAACGCCTTCCTATACCTTGTGACTAGGCTTTGACCTTTCTCCGTGGTGTTCTTTACTAGTGTTTTCGCTTCCCAAATGAAAGAAAAAGATACAATACTAAAGAAAAGTAAGCCAATTAAATGCCACACCACAACACGGTTATCGCAAAGATGAACGTTTTCACTATATGGTGAGTAAAAAATACGGGTTATAGGGAGGTAACTAAATGATTTACTTGTGTTTTAGAGACCCGAAGATATAATTATAGTGTGGTTGTTCTAGTGGAGATGTTTATAAATGCGTAAGTTACAGTTATACCGTCAATTCTATTATGTTGATTTCAAGAGTGTTCCAAACCGGTTTTTCTACTAGGTAAACCTTCCTGTCTCTTTCTTTTTATATTTCTCCTCTTTTTCTCTCTCTCTTTCTCTCTCTCTCTCTCTCGCTAGAGCGCGGTAAGTTTCGAATACAGTTCCACTGCACGTCCCCGCACGCAGTTGGGCATATGTCTTTCGGCACCTTAAATATAGGTAGCTTTGTAACAGCTAATATGATCGTTCTAATCCACACGCAATAATTGCTTTTAGTTCCAAATATTTAGAACTTATGCTCGTTGAACGTTAAACTTCTTCATATCATCACTGGTACATCTGAAGCTTATACATCTGAAGTTACATCTGAAGCTTATAGAAATTATAAACCACCCGTTTTATTTTTCATTTAACTTTCGACTCTTTATTATTCACTCAACTCTTGCTTGTGCCAACCTGTCAAGCCTGATAGAAAAATATGAACAGCAATAAATTAGAAGGATTGCATTCGATCTCTCTTTAGAGTTAAAGAGAACTCGAGTTTGTTTCGTCAGTGCCTGTTGAAACGCAATAGAATAAAAAAAATTATCTTTCGTCACCGCTTTTTGTGTGTTTGTTTTTAGGCTCATAAATTCTTTTAATTTAGTCAACAACCTCTATTCAGCGTTATACCCAGTAAAAAAGTAGATTCACAGTAAGTATGCGTGACTGTCGATGCACACGCAGATCTCTATTATTTTCCAACGCCTCAATGCCGCGGAACTCAACGTGAACGCTAGGACCCATTTACACTAAAATGAATGTCAGTTCTGCAACTACCAAGTACATATATATGCAAAGTAGACAACTGTCAGCGGCTGCCTTTTCTTTATGTACTTCAATATAGCTTCACAAATAGTAGTAGTAAACAACTTTATTAAGGCAGCTGACGGTTTCCTAGGTGGCAAGGGCTGTCAGGCCATGCCTGGTCGCCGCCTCGTCAGCGCGTTGATGACCCTGAGCGGGGCGTCCAGGCTTATGGTCGTGAGAATTCTTTTCCAGGCCCCACTTGAAGGTGACTGTCCCAGGAGGTCTGGTTGGGGCGGGTCCTTACTGCATCCCCAGATAATGTGGTCCACGATAGCTCTCTGTGTCTTGCAAAGGGCGCACGTAGATGTGAATAAAGCTGGTTATATATTTGTCTGTATATGCACGGGAAAGTGAATGAGTATAGGTGTGAAGCCACGCGCCGCATAGTTTTTTGTCAAGCTTTGCTAGTTGCGGGTGCGGGGGTGGTTTGGTTTGCCTTGATAGCTTTCGGTACTGCGTGATGTCGTGCAAGGTGATGAGCGGTTCGGTTGCTTCGCTATCGCGGTTCGACGTCTGGCCCAACGCTCAGCGTACTAGTTCTCGAGCTTGTCTGTGGGGGGCTTCATTACCCGGGTTTCCTGCGTGCGCTGAGACCCAGATGAGTTGAATTAAACGGGAATCGTCATCGTCGGAGTTGCTGGCAGCAGTGTCACTTGAGGCGTTGCGTGCCGCTCGGCGCAGAGGACGCAGGATGCGCGCCGTGGTT